>JACXGI010009014.1:0-31850 GCA_016801175.1 Esox masquinongy
TAAAGCGCCTCTGGTGGTCAGTCCTAATGAACTGCAGGTGTTGGGGGCATGACGTAAAACGAAATGCGAAATCATGAAATGTTCTCAGAGAAACCCTAATTAATTTTAGCACCCTTTTTTGTTTTAGTCTAGTTTTTGTCATTTTTACTAAAATATCATTCAGTTTTAGACACATATCATTTGAATAATGATTTCGCCTAGTTATTGTCAAAATGACAAAAACAATGAGACATTTTAGTTAACAAAATGCCCATTTTAATCCAATCACAGTGATTGCCTCATTAACCTATAGTAGCCAAAACATATCACCATGTTAAATAAGGCCAATGGAACTTCATAATGTTTTGCTTACAATGTTGATATTGCCTACAATTAGGCCTATTAATAAAAAATGTAAGCGCAGCGTTGTGTATTCACTCATAAAGTACACCTTATATGTGACCCGGTTCTGTTGTTATGGACCTGTGATTGTTTTTTTTTTTCCCTCCATTGTGTATTTTTTCCCCATCCAACATGTTCATCAGTCATGAATGGGTCTGGTTTGGTCTTTATTTTAGCAGGAGGACAAACCCAGCCTGCTGCTCTCCTTCCACACTGAGATCAAACAAGAACCACTAGATGCTGATGGTGACAGTGGAGCTCAGTGTTCATTGGTTTAGAGATGACATCAGTAAAGCTGGAAGACAAAAGTCAAATACTGGGACTGAATATTAAAATTAAAGATGAGGAGAAGAATTTTGGGGATTTAATTAGTCAAGGTAAGAACTGGTTTTATCAGAATCAGAAAGTTTTATTGCCAATAACGTTTCACAACAAACAAGCAATTTGTTCTGGCCCTTTAGTGCATCAATGTTTACAATAGAAATAAAAACAAATCAGAAGAGTGGACTGAGTCATTAATAAATTACCAAAAAATATACTAAAGAATATGTAAGGTGCAAGATTTGTCCAGTTGAGGGTTGTGTGTATGTGGGGAGGGGTTATAGATTGGTCCAGTTGAGGGTTGGGTGGTGACAGCATAATGCTTTTGGGGTTGTTTTTCTTCAGCTGGAGCCGGGGCCTTAGTCAGGGTGGAGGGAATTATGAACAGGTCCAAATACCAGGCAATGTTGGCACAGAACCTTCAGGCGTCCGTTAGAAAGATGAAGATGAAGAGGAAGTTCCCGTTTCAGCACGACAACGACCCAAAGCACACATCCAAATCCACAAAAACATGGCTTCACCAGAAGAAGATTAACGTTTTGGAATGGCCCAGCCAGAGCCCAGACCTGAATCCAATTGAACATCTGTGGGGTGATCTGAAGAGGGATGTGCGCAGGAGATGTCCTCGCAATCTGACAGATTTGGAGAGCTTTTGCAAAGACAAGTGGGCAAATATTGCCACGTCAAGATCTGCCATGTTAATAGACTCCTACCCAAAAAGACTGAGTGCTGTAATAAAATCAAAAGGTGCTTCAACAAAGTATTAGTTTAAGGGTGTGCCATTATGCAACCAGATTATTGTGAGTTTTTTATTTTTCCCCCTCTAAGATTTCAGTTTTTTAATTGAATTGTTCACGTTATAGGTCACATTAAAGGAGGGAAAAGTTCTGACATGATTTATCTTTGTCTCATTCTTTTACATCACAAGAACCTGGCATTTTAACAGGGGTGTGTAGACTTTTTATATACACTGTAGGTATGTTAGAGTGGCTAATATACAGCTCCGGAAAAAATTGAGACCACTGCACCTTTTTCTTTCCTTTCCAAAAAAGTCAAAAAGGAAGGTTTTGAGTGAGGAACAGAAGGGTTAAAATTAAGAGACCACTGCAAATTGAACCCTTCTGTTCCTCACTCAACTTTCCTTTTCAACTTTTTTTGGAAAGGAAAGAAAAAGGTGCAGTGGTCTCTTAATTTTTTCCCTCACTGTAGGTTTGTCAGTGTGGCCAATGTAGGTGTGTCATGGAACTGTACCCACAGGGAAATGGGGGTGCCGGGTTGTGACAGGCCCCCTGGTTGCCTCAGCAACCCCATTTAAATTGTATGGTGGGAAAAGTAATTGAATTGATTGACATTTCCCTTCTGATCATTCAATTATGAAGTAGGTCATGGAATTATGGAAAAGGCCAGGATTAGGGATGAAATGGTTACCGGATTCACTATAAACCACAGTAAAATTCCCGACGGTTAGTAATACCTTTTCAAATTTGAATTATCATTAAAACCGTGTTTGATTACCGCGGTTTGGAAAACTCACAGTAAATACTGTCCAGCATCAACCAGTTAGCAACGTGGGTTTTGTTTTGGGTGAAAACATGGTGGAAGGCAGTGACAGCACTTGAGATTTTTCTGCCTTCTAAGAGGACCAAATCTAAAGTGTGGTCGTATTTTGGGTTTTACAAGAATGCTATGGGAAACTTAATCGAAGATTGTCACCCTGGCCGCAGAACATTAAAAAAACACTTAAAACACTTCACATCTTGATTTTCACTATCTTTAATAATACTTTGAAAAGTGGAATTATAATTTATATATAATGTATTTATATACAGTATATTTATGTATATTTGTATGTGTATCACTGAATTAATGAACTTTTCTGATATTAATCACACAGATGTGATTGCTGAAGTTGATACATTTCCTAGATCTGGAGATAAACAACAGGAAGACTGCAAAGATGAGAAGTCTCACCCCTGCCCCCATTGTGGAAAATGTTTCCTAAATGAATCAGATTTAAAAAGACACATTAACATATGTACAAGAGAGAAGTCTTACTCCTGTTCTGACTGTGGGATGAGTTGTACTCAAGCAGGTACGCTTAAATATCACCAGCGCATACACACTGGAGAGAAACCTAATTGTTGCTCTGACTGGGAGAAGCGTTTCGATCGGTCAAGTAAGCTTAAAATTCACCAGTATGTACACGGTGGAGAGAAACCTTATTGCTGTTCTGACTGTGGGAAGGGTTTCACGAGACCAACTGAACTTACTAGGCATAAGAGAGTGCACACAGGAGAGAGGCCTTACTCATGTTCTGATTGTGGAAAGAGTTTCAAACAGTTAAGTATGGTTAAAAGGCACCAGCACATTCACACTGGAGATAAACCGTACTCTTGTTCTGAGTGTGGGAAAGGTTTTGTTACATCAAGGGAACTTACACGCCATATAAGTGTGCACACAGGAGAGAAGCCTTACTCCTGTTCTGACTGTGGGAAGAGTTTTACTCAAGTAGGTACGCTTAAATGTCACCAGCGCATACACACCGGAGAGAAACGTTATTTCTGCTCTGACTGTGGGAAGAGTTTCAGTCGGCAAAGTAATCTTAAAAGGCACCAGTATGTACACGGTGGAGAGAAACCTTATTGCTGTTCTGACTGTGGGAAGGGTTTCATGAGACCAGCTGAACTTACTAGGCATAAGAGAGTGCACACAGGAGAGAAGCCTTACTCATGTTCTGATTGTGGAAAGTGTTTCAACCAGTTATGTATGGTTAAAAGGCACCAGCACGTACACACTGGAGATACGCCATACTCTTGTTCTGAGTGTGGGAAAGGTTTTGTTACATCAAGGGAACTTACACGCCATATAAGTGCACACAGGAGAGAAGCCTTACTCCTGTCCTGACTGTAGGAAGGGTTTCATGACACCAGCTGAACTTACTAGGCATAAGAGAGTGCACGCAGGTCTTATGTTCTGATTGGGGGAAGAGTTTCCTGTGATTACATAGCTTTAAATTTCACCAAAACCTGCATACTGGAGAGAAACCCTATTCTTGTTTTGACTGTGGGAAAGGTTTCATTACATCACCTGAACTCACTAGCTATAAGAGAGTGCTCCCAGAAGATTTACCTTATGTTCTGACTGTGGGAAGAGTTTCAGTAAGTTCAGTAATTTTAAAATGCACCAGCACATACACACTGGAGAGAAACCTTATTGCTGTTCTGACTGTGTGAAGTGTTTTTCTCAATCAGCTACGCTTAAAAATCACCAGTATGTACACACTGGAGAGAAACCTTACTCTTGTTCTGATTGTGGGAAAGGTTTCATTAGAGCCTTTCAATTTACTAGCCATAAGAGTGCAAACAGGAAAGAAGCCTTACTCTTGTTTTGACTGTGGGAAGAGTTTCAGTTATCCAGTTTCACTCATAATACACTACCCAAAAAAATTAAGGGAACACTTACATCACACATCGGGTCTCGATGACGTAATTATATTGAAGATCAAAATCTGTACTGTACATTGTGTAATTTAAGGAAACAAAATGACGTAACAACGGTCAATGGGAACCAAAATCACCAGCTGATTGAGGGCTGGATTCAAACTCGCATGGAAAATCGAAGTAAGCAATTGAAATCACAGGCTGTTCCAACTTATTTCATCACAGCAACTCAATGTGAATCAGTAGTTTGTAGGAAGGGTTCTTAATAGAAACACTTGGTGTTATACTGTGATGATGACATGTTCTTTTATAGTGTATATCAATGGAAACATTCTTGACAATAACCATACTTGTGAATGTAAGAAGTGCTTTCCAACATGATCTCAACTGTCTATTCATCAGAGTACTCACACAACAGAATACTGATGTAACTAACATCCAGTCACTACCTGAGACATTAACCTAATATTGTACTTACAATTAGAATAGAGAAACAATGTACGGATGTCGGTTTGGTTTGAACATTGGTAGGAACATGTTTTATAGATTTTTTTTTTTAATATTAGGCACATATTACTTAGATAGGTTCTATTACATCCTAATTGTTTGTGTTTTATAGTGTAATTTAGAAAATGTGAGTGGTTGCTAGATGTGTAACCAGATTTATGACCCAAAAGGTTAATTTGTATCTTCAATTAAAGGAAGTGTTCTTAGGGAAAACAGTTTCTAATTGCAAATACAATGCCATTAAGTATAAAATGAAATTGTGCTTGTTGCACCGCCAACAATTATTTAAAAACGTATCAAATGAATTATGTTATGTCGCCTGACATACATTGATCCTTCTGTTTTGAGGCAAAGTGTGTGACAAATGCTGTATTTGTACATTTTTTCTACATTTTCTAGAATCATTATCAACTGTGTGTAGAGTTAGCTGGCTGAATAGCTATGTAAAGCTAAACATCTGCTTCCTACGCGTGGTCTTTTTTGTAAAAAATAAATAAAAAACAAGTCCTTATGTGGATGTTTTGTTTGTATGGCCTGAAATTACTGCCAAATATATTGTGGTAAATGAAGCAATATGCACACGCAACCTGGTCTCAGAAGGATTACGCAGACTATTTTACGTAAATTTTAGCCAGGCGATTTCGTAAGATATATTATGTTAAGTTAAATAACGTTAGAGTCTGAACCGAGAAAAAAAAAACAGTAATTTGTGTTTCAAACCGGAGACCTCCCGCTTTTCAGACAGATGCATTACCTGCTGCTCCAGACAGGAACCTGTGGTCAATGAAGGTGAGTGGTGGTGTCACAAAATAAATATGTTTGAAGGGATTTTCTTTCTAATCCTAACCCAAATCTTAACCCTAACCTTAACCCCAGTTCTGTGATACCTAACCTTAACCCAAACCCTGACCTGAACCACAGAGCTGTGAGACCCAACCCTAAACTAACCTTAACCTAACCTTTTTTGTTTCCTAACCTTAGCCCTAACCTTAACCCCAGTGCTTGATATCTAACCTTAACCCTAACCTTAACCCCAGTGCTGTGATGGGAAATGTTAATCTAACTTAAATGTAAAAATGCATCATTACATATTCTAGCGACCTTGGTGTTGCTGTTAGTTATCTTTCATCTATATATCTGGTATGGAGCAATGGGTAGGATAACGTCTTTCTGATCCCAGTGTTGCCAGTTCGAAACATGCTGAGCATTTTGTTAAAATTCGTAATTATTTATACGTTTTCATTGCACTAGTAAATATCATACGTTTGTCTGGCGTTCGTATGTTATTTTACATTTTAATAGCGCTCGTAACATTTCATACGTTGTAATACCGTTCGTAAGATATGTTACGTTTTAGGCATTTCGTAATGTATCATACGTTTTGGTAGCGCATTGTAATGTAACCTAACGTAACGTCACATATACGAAATCGGGTGCCATGGATTTTCGTAAAATAGTCTGCATAATGTCCTGAGACCACGTTGGCACACCTGTAAATCACCATCCACACGACGGTTTTGCATTTCGTAGTTGTATTTAAAGATCTGTGAATGCGCTATTAAAGACTTGCAAGAATTAACAATTTGCGTCTGTGCACTTTTGTTTTGCAAGTATTAAAAAATATTTACACATACATGACTTAAGAATTACACACAACTCCTTATTTACACAGACAAATCACCAAATACAAGGACAACTCGCGATGTATTACATACTCCTTTCACTTGAGATCTTCGCAATTTATCAAGTAAAAACTCATTCAGTCATTAGCATCACAGTTAATTATTTCAGGTTTAATCGTATATACGGGAACAAGCATCATGACAAAAAGAGTACAAGTACAGAGACCAACACAGAGTGGTGTCATGACAGTTGTTCTGATTATGGCATTTCAGGTTCAAGCTTATATTCTCTTCCAACAGTACAGGTGACGGAATTAGCATTTCCAGAATGTACGTTTAATCGTTGTTGGAAAATGCCAATGTTGTTTTCTCCAAAGAAATTCAGAATATCATCTGGGTTTATTCATGTTGGCAACCGCTGTATGACGAAATGTTGAAGTTGAGGGAGATTACTTTTAAAGGTCTACCAACATCGCTGTGTGATGACAAGCTGTTACCGATTCAGTAAAACAACGTTTTAATTATTGACGATTTAATGAAAAGTGCATCAGAGGGTTTAGAGATGGAGCGCGTTTTCACACAATATTCACACCACCGTAACCTGAGTGCAATTTACCTTGTCCAAAACATGTTTGTTAAAGGCAAATCTAGTAGAACTATTAACTTGAACACAAATTACCTTATCTTGTTTAAAAACCCGTGACAATCAGCAGATTAGTATTTTAGGCAGAAAGATATACCCCGGTCTTTCTCGATTCTTCATGGAGAGTTTTAAAAACCCAACACATCCACCTTTTGGTTATTTACTTTAAAGCTTTAACACCAGAAGACCACCGTCTGAGAACGGGGTTGTTCTCCGGCGATTGGCCTGTAGTGTACGTTCCTAAGAAAGTTTGATCATGTCTAAGCGCATTCGTAGAAATTTACCACTTTTGAAGATGCTATTTAAGGCACCAGCAAGTCAACGAAAAGTTATTTTAGAATCAGCTTCCACCGACCTCATTCTATCACTCTGAGAAATAGCTCTTAATCTAAGGTGCGGTAATATACCCTTAACAGAATCGCTGCTCCGAAATGTAAAGAGTCAAAAAGCCAGCATTATATACATGTCTAAAAAGAACACTTTAGTCGCAAAGAAAAGAAAAACCATCAACCAATCTGGAGGTTTTCTACTACCGTTACTAAGCGTTGCAGTTCCGTTCCTAACCAGTCAAATTGCATCAGAGACACAGTTTTAAACAACATTGATAATGCTCAGAAACTGTTTCTGGTGCCACAACACCAGTTAGAAAAACTGCGAGAATCCAAACGACTGGCACTGATGTAAGAATCTGTTGAAAATGATTTGGACTCATCAATTCGCAATATACTGTTGAAGCCTGATATGGATTTACATGAGAAAACTAAAAGATACTCTGCCATTTTACAAAGATTTTTGACTGTTGTGAGACAGGGGGAGCTTGACACAAATTTAGACTTTAAGTCTACCCGGGTCTGAGATTGAGGCTGATGTAGTAAACATGACTGAGACTAAGCAAACTGTTGACCAAAATGTTAACCTTGTTGATTAAATTTTGGTATGCCTGCAAGGAATAAGAAGAATGTTGAATATATTCTTAATAGAATGGACAGGACTAAAGATTTGACTTCATGGACTTCAAATGGTGAATTCATTTTCAAAGGAGAGATAATAAAGGGTTCTTACCTGTTGGATCTGGTTAAAAGTGTGGCAGCAACCAATAAAATTGCTGAGACTAGAAGGCCATTGAGGTGGGGGGAGTATTTAGAGGCCATGACATGTCTCAACTTGCCTTTTGCTATCACTATAACTATCCCAAATGAGCTTGTAAGGCATAAAATCAATTTGTATAAACAAATGTCTGGCTTCACAATGGATCATTTAGCCTCACACCCTACTTCCAGTACCACTCCCCCCGCAACTGGTTATCAACCAACCAACGCTTTCTTTGTATCCCCTATCACAGACCCCACAAAATGGCTTCCATTTTAAGGTGTTTTTATTTTGTTTTTTTAATCATTTGTGATTCATTGTCAAAGTGTATGTTTTGCCTTGAATAATTGTTGTATGAAAAATACTATGTAAACATGGATGTGGTTTTACGATTGGTTTTATTTTTGAATAATAAAGCTGACATACACATGATTTACTTTTACACTGCTATTTCTTCAACAACCATGACACAAATTAAACGATTCACAAGATTGAGCATGTTGTATGCAATTAAAAATTTCCTTATCACGCTTACTCTGGTACATCCTAGCTACAAACTTTGAGACTAGTGCATCATTTTCTCGTAAATCATCAACATAAAAAGACATAGCATCTTCATAACTCAGACCTCCTGTCATTAGATAGAGAAAGAACACACAATGTTGTCCACACCTGGTTGAAATCATGTCCTGGACTTGTTTTGAACTGTATTCCACATTCTCACAGGTTTGCAGAAAGGCACTGATTGACTTGGGAAAATACATAAAATCTGGGGGGTTTCCAAAACTGTCATAAAACCTTCCAATGCCATCGTCTGTTATGTAAATAGCCAGCCAGTGCTCCCCGGGGTGATTGCTCGGGTGTGTATTAACAATCATCATTGATGCAACATCCCGGACTGGTCCACTAGGTAGTTGGTCGCATGCCAGCACACCATAAAAATGAGTCCTAGATGAAAATTGGTTCACCACACCGGTCAACTCTGCAGTATTCATTTACACACCGTTTTCCTAATAGTAGTCAACCATGACTTGTTGTCGGTTTGACACTTCGATAATGGAGTCGAAAATTGAATAAACAACCAAATTAATTGTGTGGGGCAGTGGTTGTCTAAACCTCATCTCAAGTCGCACATTCCCTGACGTGATCAAGGATAGGTGCTGATCGCATTCCTCATCCGGCGCGCAGTTGAATGCATAAAGGGCATAGCCGTGTAAGAAGTCTGACCTGTCAATAGCCAAGGCTTGGTCCTTTAGGTGTTTTCCTGAAGCTAAGGCCAATTGGTAAAATTCATGCGCTGCTGACCCCATTGTGTAATTTGGTTGGAATGGTTTGCTAGGAAATTGCTGACCGTCTACATACATAGCCATAAACTCTAAATTATAATGTTTGAAATTAAATGGATTTTTTGTGTAACTTTCTGTAAAACTGTCATTGTCCACCAAACCAATGACAATACATTTTGGCAGAGGTCCTAAAAATAGGTTTTCCTGGTTGCAAACGCGACCCCCCCGCTGGTAAACTAAATGTCTTCATACACACTCTTTCAATTGGGTACTTGGCAGTGGTTGAGAGTAACGCTTGAGCGTGTCCATGTTTCACGGCTGGTGAAACAGACACTTTCTTGACAAATAGTGACGCAGATAATATATGCAAACGATAATCCCATTTCCTCATAAGGCAGAACTCGTCTTTACAGCGTACCATCCCAACCTTTAGGTCAACGCTATTTAACATGAGTTTCTCTTGAAAGAAGATATCACTATGAACAGGGCCAATCATTTCAAATGTTGTACTATCCGCTGAATAGGCAGCCCTTTTCATGAGTCCATCGTTCTCGCCTGCAGGGTCCGTAACATCCATGTGATCTGCGGCATCCTTGAAAAACAAACCAGCTGAAAACTGTCTTTAATGTATCACATCCATAATTCAGAATGCTGTCTATAATGGCTCTGTAGGGGTATGTGTTGCTACTCTGGCTAATTAAACGATCACCCAAGGAGACATCCACTTGTAAAAATAGGGTGGCTATCGGGTAGTTGATAACCCCAACACGTGCTCCGGCATCAATATTAGTTTTGTCCGGTTTAGTGACTTTTACACATAGGTACAACAAAGTATTGTTTAGATCAACGTAGTCTTCGCCATTTCCAGCAATGAAGAACTCCAGAGGGGCTGTGTCTGATATTGCTGATAGGGTTGGTATTTCAATGTATGAATTTTTCTCAATAGATGTCTGTGTGAAAGGAACTGTGAATAAATCCAACTCTGTTTTCATACATTCACCAGATATATGGTGTAGGAGTGCCATCTTCCTAAAATATGTTCTTAATCAGTCTTGCGGTGTTCTCTTTGAGTGTCCTCCGAGCTGTATGTTTTCTCTTAACACCGGCTCTTGTTTTTGTCTCATTCTTCTTTTTTCTCTTTGGTAGGCTCCTCCTACCAGGTGGTCTCTTTCTAACACCTCAAGTCATAACCATCAATCCTGATCCATCCTGCTGTTTTGTTTGGCATGCCATAACTGCTGACAACATTGCCAACTATATTCCTCACTGCTTTCTTCAAATGTGGTTTTGCTATTGAGAACCCACGCTTCAACAAAGGTATTGCCATCCGGAAAAGCCCTCGGAAAAGGCTTGTTCCGATGGTATCCAACTGTTGAATTTCTCAGGCCAACCAAGCCATTTCACAAGACTAATTTTCTTCCCTCTCTGTACTTTCTCACCCAGAACTGCTTCCACTTTACAAGTTTTATCCTTAGCCACAATTATTTTCAGAAATTCCTGTTCATAAAAGGTCCCAACTATCACATCACCATCGTAATCTTTCATTCTATATACCGGTGCTACGCGCGGAATGCATTCTATTATTGTAAAATATTCATCTGTGTACCCTTTTTCTTAGCCTTTGGTAAACGCCCCTCTCAACTTTGAGTGTCTCACAGTATCTACAACTTGGAACTTGTTAATTAGATTACCATTTCTCATCATTGTTGTACCATACATGTTCTTGAGAACTAGTCTCACATTTTCTTCACAAATGTCAGCAGGCTTCATCTTAATAGACCGATGTTAGCTATGGTTGTAACCATGAACTAAATCTTGAATAACCTCAACATAGCGATGAGTGTTGTGAGATACCTCCACATTCATGATTTAATTGTTTTATTAGATCACTCAACGATACTTGCTTTGACATCATTTCCTGTAGCAAAATGTTTTATGTTGTACTTCTTCATTAACATTTCAAAATGTGAATTAAAAAACTCCTTCCCGTTTGGACTTTTTGTGGTGTTCTTAACAAAATGGCACAATCACAAAACAAAGCATGGCAACAAAGAAAGAAATGAACTGATCCCTGTTCAAAAGTCTTCATGCCCTTCGTTCTTAATACTGTGTATTACCCCCTTTAGCATCAATGACAGCGTGCAGTCTTTTGTAATAGCTGAGATCTCCCCAGAGTGGCTCGATGATATTAAGGTCAGGAGACTGCGATGGCCACACCAGAACCTTCAACTTTTTCTGCGGTAACCACTGGAGGGTCAACTTGGCCTTGTGCTTAGGGTCATTGTTGTGCTGGAAAGTCCAAAAGCGTCCCATGCGCAGCTTTTGTGCAGAAGAAGGCAAATTGTCTGCCAGTATTTTCTGATAACATGCTGCATTCATCTAGCCATCAAGGCACAGGGAATCTTCACAAGATTCCCTGTGCCTTTAGAGCTCACACACCCTCAAAACATCAGTGAGCCACCACCATGTTTCACAGTGGGGATGTTTTTCTGTTCACTATAGGTCTTGTTGACCCCTCTCCAAACATAGTGCTTATGGTTGTGACCAAAAAGCTTTATTTTGGTCTTGTCACTCCAAATAATATTGTGCCAGAAGCTGTGAGGCGTGTCAAGGTGTTGTCGGGCATATTGTAACCAGGCTTTTTTTGTGGCATTGGCGCAGTAAAGGCTTCTTTCTGGCAGCTCAATCATGCAGCTAATTTTTATTAAAGTATTGTCGTATTGTGCTCCTTGAAACAACCACACCGTCTTTTTCCAGAGCAGCCTGTATTTCTCCTGAAGTTACCTGTGGGTTTTTCTTTGTACTCCGAACAATTCTTCAGGCAATTTTGGCTGAAATCTTTCTTGGTCTACCTGAACTTGGCTTGGTATCAAGAGATCCTTGAATTTTCCACTTTTTCAATAAGACATTGAACAGTACTGACTGGCATTTGCAAGGCTTTTGATATCTTTTATATCCTTTTCCATCTTTATACAGTTTCATTACCTTGTTACACAGGTCTTTTGACAGTTCTTTTCTGCTCCCCCTGGCTCAGTATCTAGCCTGCTCAGTGCATCCATGTGAGAGCTAACAAACTCATTGACTATTTATACACAGACACTAATTGCTATTTAAAAAGCCACAGGTGTGGGAAATTCACCTTTAATTGCCATTTTAACCTGTGTGTGTCACCTTGTGTATCTGTAACAAGGCCAAACATTCAAGGGTATGTAAACTTTTGATCAGGGCCATTTGGGTGATTTCTGTTATCATTATGATTTAAAAAGGAGCCAAACAACTATGTGATAATGAATGGCTTCATATGATCAATATCCTTAAAAAACATTTTTTTGCATAATCAGTCATATTTTCAAAATCAATGCCAAAATTTCACAATTTCTGCCAGGGTATGCAAACTTATGAGCACAAGTGTAGAAGCAAACCCTAAAAGCAGTAAGTTTCTTCAAGACGATCAGGCAGACTCCAAGTGGTGACAAGCTAGCGGTGAAGCTCAGGGATCTGGGTCTCAACCCCTCTATGTGCAGATGGATCCTGAACTTCCTGACGGGCAGACCCCAGGTGGTGCGGATGGGCAACACCACCTCCTCCTCACTGACTCTCAGTACTGGCTCCCCCCAGGGCTGTGTGCTGAGCCTGCTCCTGTACTCTCTCTTCACCCATGACTGCCTGGCAACTCACGTCTCTAACACCATCGTTAGGTTTGCTGACAACACTACAGTCATAGGCCTGATCTCTGATAACGACGAGTCAGCCTATAGAGACGAGGTAAGATCACTGACTTCATGGTGTCAGGATAACAACCTCCAGCTCAATATCAGCAAAACGAAGGAGATGATTTTTGCTTACAGGAAGCAGCGGTGGGGAGATCACGTCCCCATACACATCAATGGGTCTGCAGTAGAGAGAGTTTACAACATCAGGTTCCTCGGGGTCAACATCAGCGATGACTTGACCTGGTCTCATCACTCTAACATCGTGGTGAAGGAGGCCAGGAAACGGCTCTTCTTCCTACGCCGATTAACGAGATTTGGTACCAACTTCTACAGATGCACTATTGAGAGTATCCTCATCGGCTGTGTCACCGCCTGGTATGGCAGCTGCAAAGCCCTCGACCGTAAAGCACTTCAGAGGGTGATTAAACACTAACCCATTATCCTCCAGTGCCACCATATTCCAGAACTGCAACTTACCTGGCGTGTCCAGAAGTACAAGGTGTCAAGTGTTCAGAGACATGGCCAAGGTCAAGAAGGTTGAAAGAGGACCACCATTGAATAAGATTCACAAATTCAAGCATATGGATTGGGCAAAGAAATACCTGAAGACAGATTTTTCAAAGGTTATATGGACAGATGAAATGAGAGTGACTCTTGATGGACCAGATGGATGGGCCTGTGACTGGATCACTAATGGACACGGCACCACTTTGAGTCAGGCGCCAGCAAGGTGGAGGAGGGATACTGGTATGGGCTGCTATCATTAAGGATGAAGTAGTTGGACCTTTTTGGGTTGAAGATGGACTGAAACTGAACTCCCATACCTACTGCCAGTTTCTGGAAGATACTTTCTTCAAACAGTGGTACAGGAAGAAGTCCTCAGCATTCACAAAGGCCATGATCTTTATGCAGGACAATGCTCCATCACATGCATCCAAGTACTCCACTGTTGGCTAGCAAGCAAGGGCCTCAAGATGTCAGAATAATGACCTGGCTCCCTTCCTCACCTGACTTAAATCCTATTGAGAATTTGTGGGCCCTTCTCAAACATGAGATTTACAGTCAGGGAAGACAATACACCTCTTTGAACAGCATTTGGGAGACTGTGGTTGCTGCTTAAGCGAATGTTGATTGTGAGCAGATCAAGAAACTGACAGACTCCATGGATGGAAGGCTCATGGCAGTTACTGAAAAGAAGGGTGGCTATATTGGTCACCGAATATTTTTGAAAAGACACAAATTTTAATGAATTGTCATTCAGTGTTACTTATTTGTTTCACTTTCTTTAAAAATTGAGAATAAACAAATGAGTTGGGAGAAACTATTTTTAACTTAGTTGCCTAATAATTCTGCACACTTATATATTCCACTGAGAAAGATCAAAACTAACTTTTCTTTTGTTTAACATTCAGGTTTGAGGTTCAATCAATCAATCAATCAAATTTATTTATAAAGCCATTTTTACATCAGCAGTTGTCACAAAGTGCTTTTACAAAACACCCGGCCTTAAACCCCAAGGAGCAAACAACAGTAGTGTTGAATTTCAGTGGCTAGGAAAAACTCTCTAAGAGGCGAAATTTAGGAAGAAACCTAGAGAGGACCCAGGCTCAGATGGGTGGCCAGTCCTCTTCTGGCTGTGCCGGGTGAACAGATTAAGAGTACAAATTGTAATAATTAATAAATGCATGTGGGCTGAGTCCAGAGTCTATTTAAACTTAGTCCAGGTCAGAAGCATGACCAGATGGACAAGGACAGGGACAACACGGGGAGGGGGAGGTGTCAGCACAGTGGCAGCTGGAATCGTCAGGTATCATCTTGATCTGCAGCACAACCAGGAGGACTGACCGGGACAGCAACGGGTCTTTCAAGCCTAGTACTCCTCAGGTGTTGGCCAGGACCTCATGTCCTCCTAGGTTAAAACGGCAGGAGACAGGGAAAATTTAGAAAATGCATTCATTAGATCTACAGGGATTTATAGTGGAGAAGGAGAACTGACCCTACTCCCCCAGCACAATAGTATAGCAGTGTAAGACCTTGGGGCTGCGACAGGGTGGTCCAGTGACACTGTGGCCCTATCCGGGGGTGGCCCCGGACAGGGCGCAACAGGCAGGAAAACAATCCACCCACATTGGCAAATCATTCCACAGTAGTAGAGCTCTATGAGAGAAAGCCCTGCCTCCGGCAGTTTGTTTAGAAATTCTAGGTACAATTAAAAGGCCTGCATCTTGCGATCTAAGGTTACGTGTAGGTATGTATGGCTGGATCATTTCAGCGAGGTAAGTAGGAGCAAGTCCATGTATTGATTTATAGGTTAACAATAAAACCTTAGAATCAGCCCTAACCGTAACAGGCAGCCAGTGTAAAGAGGCTAGTACTGGAGTAATGTGTTCAAATTGTTTTGTTCTAGTTAGGATTCTAGCAGCCGTGTGCAACACTAATTGAAGTTTATTTATTGATTTATCAGGTTAACTGGAAAGAAGAGCATTGCAGTAATCTAATCTAGAAGTAACAAAAGCATGGATTAGTTTTTCTGCATCAGTTTTTGATAGAAAGTTTCTGATTTTTGCTATGTTTCGAAGATGAAAATAAGCAACTCTTGAGACATGTTTTATATGTTCATCAAAGGAAAGGTCAGGGTCAAGGGTAACGCCGAGGTTTCTTACAGTTTTTTGGGATACAACCATGCAGCCGTCGACGTTCACAGTGAGATCTGCCAACAAAGCTCTTTGTTTCTTGGGTCCTAAAACGAGCATTTCTGTTTTCCTTCAGTTTAAAAGCAAGAAGTTCTCTGTCATCCACTTCCTAATATCTGAAATGCATGCTTCCAAAGTAACTAATTTTGGGGCTTCTCCATGCTTCATTTAAATTTATAACTGTATCATCAGCATAACAGTGAAAATTGACATTGTGACTCCGGATTACATCACCCAGAGGCAGCATATATAGTGAGAACAATAATGGGCCCAGAATCAAGCCTTGAGGTACACCAAAACATACCTTTGATTTGTCAGAGGATATGCCATCCACACAGACGAACTGATATCTTTCAGATAAATAAGATTTAAACCAGGCTAGAACATGACCACGTAGCCCAATATGGGTTTCCAGTCTCTCTAAGAGAAGGGAGTGATCAGTAGTGTCAAAAGCAGCACTAAGATCAAGAAGCAACAGGACGGATGCGGAACCTTTGTCTGAGGCCATTAGAAGGTCATTTGTTACCTTCACGAGTGCAGTCTCAGTACTATGATGGGGTCTGAAACTGGACTGGGGATTACATAAATGTTATTTGTCTTCAGGAAGGCATTCAGTTGTAGGGAAACACATTTTTCTAAGATTTTTGATAGGAACGGGAGGTTCGATATTGGCCTATAGTTGTTTAATATGTCTGGATCCAGATTCGATTTTTTTAGAAGAGGCTTAATTTCCGCTATTTTTAGTGAGTTTGGTGTTCATCCGGAGGAAAGGGAGAAATTTATTATGTGCAACATTGGCTGACCTAGCACAGGAAATAGCTCCTTAAGTAATTTTGTTGGAATCGGGTCTAGCTGACAATTTGTGGGTTTAGAACTCATTACAAATTTAGTGAATGTGTCGAGCGATACGAGATCAAAAAATTCAAGTGTCCCCATTGACACCTGGTCAGGGAGGTTTAGGACATTCTCATGACAACTGAGATTTTGGGGACTATAACTATTTAGGAGGAGTCAGTTATTTGTTTTCTAATGGTGATGATCTTTTCATCAAAGTAGTTCACGTATTCATTACAGCTAAAGTGAAGACTCACTTCACTTGTTGAGCGTTGCTTTTTTGTTAACTTTGCAACTGTATCGAAGATAAATCTTGGATTGTTTTTGTTCACCTCAATCAGGTTGGAGAAATAAGCTGATTGAGCAGATATGAGTGCTTTTCGGTATTGTAGTGTATTGTCTATCCAGGCTAGTCTGTATACTTCCAGCGCCACTTTCGCTCCAATTTTCTGGAGACTTGCTTCAGTGCTCTAGTATTGTCTGTGTACCAGGGAGCAAGTTTCTTGTTGCGTATTTCTTTTGTTTTTAGTGGTGCAACCGTATCTAAAGTATTTCGCAGTGTTGAGTTTAGATCCTCGATTAGATTGTTTGCGGAATTATTTACTCTGTCGTTGATGAGCGAGCTTGTAAGAATATCAAGAAATCTATTTGTAGTCTGAGAATTTATAGTATGGGTTTTGAAACTCATTGTTTGCGGAGCAAGTGGATTTCTTGTTTTAACGGTAAATGTAATAAGACAGTGATCCGATAATCCAGGATTTTGGGGGGAAATTATTAGATCTACAATATCTATTTCTCATGACAGGACTAAACCTAAGGTATGATTGTGGCAGTGTGTTGGACCTGAAACATTTTGGATAAAACCCATTGAGTCAATTATGGCTTCAAAGGCTTTTTGAAGAGGGTCATTGGACTTTTCCATATGAATATTGAAATACCCAAAAATTAGAATACTATATGCCATGACTACAAGGTTAGACAAGAATTCTGGAAACTCATTGTGGAACATTGTGTATGCCTGTAAATAGTAGCTATGTAAAACGATTTATCAGCCTGGTTAACTTTCATGAGTAAAACTTCAAAAGAATGAAAACCAGTGATGTGTTTAAGAGTACATTTATATTTACTGTCATAAATATTAGCAACACCTTTTCAGGATGCACGGGGGATATGATCACTAGTATAGCCAGGAGGAGAGGTCTCATTTAGGGCAGTAAATTCATCAGGCTTTAGCCATGTTTCACACAAGCCAATAACATCTAGTTTATGATCAGAGATTAATTCATTTACTGCAACTGCCTTTGGAGCAAGGGATCTAACATTTAGGAGTCCCATTTTGAGATGCGAGGTGAAACAGTCATTTTTATTTGTGACCGAGATGGAGGAAGGCTTTATCTTAATAAGGTTGCTATTGTTAGCACTACCTTGTTTAACTTTTCTCAGCCTGGAACGAATCACAGTGGCAATAGGTAAAACTGAAGTAACTACTCTGGCTATGCTATCGACAGACTCCACTATACTAGCAGGCTGGCTAACAGCCTGTGTGTAATGAATGAATATAATATCCAAGTTTCACTTTTTGAATGGAATTACTGAAATAAATCAACTTTTTGATGATATTCTAATTATATGACCAGCACCTGTATACTTTAACCTCAAGCAAACAAAGATGCATGCATACAGGATGATAGGGCAGCAGCACCTTTTTTCTCTATGAAGGAGAGAACGGACGTACAGTCAGTGCTGTTCATTTGATTTGTTTACATATTTCTTGTTCTTTTAATGTCAACACATACACATTGGATTTGTTAACAGGTGGCTGTATTGTTCTTACATGTATATTGCTTTACTTGTGTTGCTTTTATATGCACATTAGATTTGCTTACCTAAGGTTGTGTTCATTCAAACCTGCATTAGGGAAACGTTTACCTCTCATGGCGTCATGGTGCCATCTTTAATGATAATTATTTTAATGTTTATGCAGGCAAAATGTGCATACTGCTGCTAATTTTATTTGGTGTCCGTTGGTTTTCCATATGGTTCCTGGTGAAATTATTTCAGTGTGTGTATCAGTACTTTTGGAACATTTCCAGCACATTTTAACAATACCGTGATAATGCTGATAACTGTGGTAATTTTCATCACTGTAACCGTGTTGAAATTTTCATACCATTTCATCTCTAGCCAGGATATTATCAAATACATCTTGAAATGAAAGTGTTATTGTTAAATTCAATAATTACATTTTGAAAAGGGGAAGTATAATACATTTATTTATATGCAGTATATTTATGTGTATCACTGCATTAATGAACATTTCTGATATTTTTCACACAGATGAGATTGCTGAGAAGTTGATACATTTCCTACATCTGGAGAGAAACAACAGGAAGACTGCAAAGATGAGAAGCCTCACCCCTGCACCCATTGTGGAAAATGTTTTGTAAATGAATCAGATCTAAAAAGACACATTAACATAAGTTCTGACTGTGAGATGAGTTTCTCTCATTTACATACCCTTAAAGCTCACCAGCACATACACACTGGAGAGAAACCCTATTGCTACTCTGACTGTGGGAAGAGTTTTGATTGGTTAAGTAAGCTTAAAAGGCACCAGTATGTACACATTGGAGATAAACCGTACTCTTGTTCTGAGTGTGGGAGAGGTTTTATTGCTTCATCGGAACTTACTGGGCATATAATTGTGCACACAGGAGAGAAGCCTTACTCCTGTTCTGACTGTGGGAAGAGTTTTTCTCAATCAGGTACACTTAAATGTCACCAGTAAAGCACCAGTAAAAGCACCAGCCTTAAAATTCACCAGAACGTGCATACTGGAGAGAAACCTTATTGCTGTTCTGACTGTGGGAGGAGTTTCAATCATATAAGTATGCTTAAAAGGCACCAGTGCATACACACTGGAGAGAAACCATATTGCTGTTCTGACTGTGGGAAGAGTTTCTCTCAATTAAATAGTCTTAAATATCACCAGCGCATACACACCAGGTCAACCTTACTCCTGTTCTGACTGTTGGAAAGATTTCATTACATCACCTGAACTTACTAGCCATAAGAGTGCAAACAGGAAAGAAGTCTTGCTCTTGTTTTGACTGTGGGAAGAGTTTCAGTCATCCAGTTTCTCTCAAAATACACTACTCAAAAAAATTAGGGGATCACTTAAATCACACATTGGGTCTCGAACTAATTATATGAAAGATCAAAATCTGTACTGTTCATTGTGTAATTCAAGAAAATAAAATTACGTAACAACAGTCAATGGAAACCAAAATTACCAACCGATTGAGGGCTGGATTCAAACTCACACTGAAAATCAAAGAGAGCAATTGAAATGAATTGACATCACAGGCTGTTCCAACTTGTGTGAATTTCATCACGTCAACTCAATGTGAATCAGTGTGTATGGCACCCACGTGCCTGTGTGCACTCCCAACAACATCTGGGCATGCTCCTGATGAGACGGTGGATGTGGTCCTGGAGGATCTCCCAGACCTGGATCAGGGCATCAGTGAGGTCTTGCCTACAGCTGAGCTCTCTGGCGCTACATGACGGCGAGGTTCTTAGTTGGATTCAGGTCTGGGGAACGTGAGGGCCAGTCAATGGCATCAATGCTTTCATCATGCAGGAACTGCCTACACACTCTTGCCACATGAGGCCGGGCATTGTCCTGCACCAGGAGGAACCCAGGGGCCACTGCACCAGCGTAAGTTCTGATGATGGGTCTGAGGATTTCATCCCAGTACCTAACAGCGGTCAGGGTACCATTGGCTAGCATGTGGAGGTCTGTGCGACCCTCCAAAGATATGCCCAACCCAGACCATCTCTGACCCACCGCCAAACCAGTCATGCTGGATTATGTTGCAAGCAGCATAACATTCACCATGGCGTCTCCAGACTCTTTCACATATGTCACGTACTCTGTGTGAACCTGCTCTCATCTCTGAAGAGAACGGGGCACCAATGGCGAACCTGCCAATTCTGGTTTTCTTTCAATCTGCATGGTGCTGGGCTGTGAGCACAGGTCCTATTAGAGGATGTTAGGCACTCATGCCCCCCTCATGGAGTCTGTTTGTGACAGTTTGGTCATAAACATGCACCCCAGTAGCCCACTTGAGGTCATTCAGTATGCCACTGGCAGTGCTCCTCCTGTTCCTCCTCGCACAAAGGAGCAGATACCGGTCCTGCTGCTGGGTTGATGCCCTTTTGCGGCCCTGTCTTGCTCTCCACGTTTAACAATCCGTCTCTTTATCTCATCCATGCTCTTGAGACTGTACTGGGAGACACAGCAAACCTTCTTGCGACGGCACATATGGATATGCCATCTTAGAGGAGCTGGACTACCTTTGCAACCATAATGGGTTGCAGGTACCGCCTCATGCTAACAGTAGTGACAGGGACACTAGCAAAATGCCAAACTAGAGAATAATCAGTCAGGAAGGATAAGGAGAGAGCAGTTGTCTGTGGCCACCACCTGCACAACCATTCCCTTTTTGGGGGTTGTAGAGGTCTGTTTGGTTTGAACATTGGTAGGAACATGTCTGTATAGAGTTTTTTTGATTGTAGGGACATATTCTATTGCATCTTTGTGTGTTTTTTGTGTTTAATAGTGTAATTGAGAAAATGTGAGTGGTTGCTAGATTTGTGACCAAATCTATGACCCAAAAGGTTAATTTGTATCTTCAAATAAAGGTTCTTAGGGAAAACAGTTTCTTACTGCAAATACAATGCCATTAAGTACAAAATTAAATTGTCCTTGTTGCGCCGCCAACAACTTTTAAAAAACATATCAAATGAATTATATGTTATGTCGCCTGACAAAATATACATTGATCCATTTGTTTTGAGGCAAGTGTGTGATGAATGCTATATTTGTAAATGTTATTCTACATTTTCGAGAATCATTATTAACTGTGTGTAGAGTTAGCTGGCTGAATAGCTATGTAAAGCTTAACATCTTTCTGCTTACTACGAGTGGTCTTTTTTGTAAAAAATAAATAAAAAGTCCTTACGTGGATGTTTCGTTTGTATGGCCTGAAATTACTGCCAAATATCTTGTGGATAAATAAAGCAATGTGCACACCTGTAAATTACAATCCACATGACAGTTTTGCATTTCGTAGTTGTATTTAAAGATCTGTTGAATGCGTGATTAGACTTGCAAGAATTAACAATTTGCGTCTGTAGGCTTCTTTTGCAAGTATTAAAAATATATTTACACATACCTGACTTAAGACTTACATAACTCCGTACTTACCCAGACAAATGGACACACAAGCTCACACACAGGTGAAAATGGCAATTAAAGGTGAATTTCCCACACCTGTGGCTTCCCACACCTGTGGCAGAGTGAAATCAACATTTCACTCTGAGTAAATGGAATGACATCTAAGGGAATACCACCTATAGCTGTGAAGGGAGTGTGAGTACACACCCAGCAGCTGCTTCCAATCACCGTCTGTGCGTACTTCAACGATAATGCTAAAAATGTGTTAATAACAAAATGCCCATCCACGTGCCTAGAAGCACTGCTGTGCTCTGCAGACCCAACCACTCCTGTCATTAAAAATATCAAAAAAAACAACATCACTGACAAATTAATACAAATTAATCACAAAAAAAGGAAATCAAAAGAAAAAAAATATGACAATGACTAAATAGGCTAGATCACAAATGTCCTTTTGCAAGATGCTCAGTAATGACATAAGAGAAGTCAACTACACCATTCTCGCTATAGATTATACAAACAACAACAGAAATTAATGTCCAGTCACTGTATCAGGAGCTGCAGATGGTTCGTCCTGTCCACTGGTCAGTGAGACTGTAGTTGGCGTATCTCAAATGTAGCCTTCATCAGATGCAATGTTGTTCTCTCTGAGTATCAATGTCTGGTTGACTGATACATCCATGTCACCTGTAATGACAAAAGAAAAGTGAGAGCATAACGTCCTCACACATATGCATGCTTTACAATAGAAAATCTATTGTTTTGACGTTGGCAGTGGGACATCAAAAGACATCAGTATCTGATTCTTTTATGATGTGTCTTCACCCGAGTTAGGCCCCCGATCACCTGGTGCGATCAGTTCTGTAGTCTCTAGGCTCTGCTCTTCGTCAGAGGTATGTCATACGACCCTACAATGAGTAGCATGTATCTATCTATCTTTTCCCTGTACCTTTACTGCAGACCGTGTGACCAGTAAGACCTGATAAGACCCTCCCATTTGGCTCCTAATGTGTCAGTAACGTTTCTTCACCTTAACCCACTGCCCTGGCACTATATCATGGCCCCATTCGGGAACTTCTCCCCATGCATCTCTAACCCGCTGTTTCACTCCTTTAACTGCCTCAATGAGTGTCATGCAGTAATTAAGGAGTGTATCGCTCATGAGATATATGTCAGCTTTTCTTAAGTCCACAGTGCCTGGCAGAGACATTGGTCGTCCAGTGATGACCTCAAATGGACTTAACCCTGTGGTTTTGTTGTGAGTAGCTCTTATGCTACAGAGAACAGTAGGGAGTGCATCTGGCCAGTTCACTCCTTCTTGGTGCATTTTTGACAATCTCTCTTTCAAGACACGATTGTACTGTTCAACCTGTCCACTTGACTGAGGATGATATGGACAGTGCAGTCTCCATTCCATATTCATCAGCTGAGACACTTCTTGGCACACCTTTCCTGGGAAGTGTGTCCCTTGGTCGGAATCTGTTTGTCCCGAACCAATATTTTTGCTGTGTGATGTGCCGCTCCTTTCTTGGTCGGGTATGTTTCTACCCAACGTGAAAAACGATCCACTATCACCAACACGTCTTCGTAACCTTTACTCTGGGGTAAAGTGATGTAGTCAATTTGTAGATGTCTGAACAGCCCCACTGGGGCAGGTGCTCGACGTGTTTGCACCTTCACTTTCCCATGCAAGTTGTTTATCATACAGGTAAGGCATCCTTTCACAGTGGTTTCTATTTCTCTTCTTGCTTTCGGGTTTCCACCATTTGCCTATGAACCTGTTTAGGACATTGTCAGTCCCTATGTGTCCCACATAATGTATCTGTGCGATAAAGTATGGGAGTAATGTGTTTGGTGCCACCCATCGATGGTTGTATTTCCACACAATCTCTCCATCCATTTTGCATCCAGCTGACATCCACTCCCAGACTTCATCCTTTGGAGCGCTGTCTTGCATTTCTCTGATATGTGTCAATGTATCCATTACATATCGTCAAACAAGTTTTGGTGGGGTTGGTGTTCTCTTTGCTCCTGCTTTTGCAGCTCAGTCTGCTAGGTCGTCGCCTCTGCTTTGCTCTGTGAGGATTTTTCCATGAGCCTTCGTATTCAAAATGGCTACTTGTGCCGGTAATTTGAGAGCTTCTAGCAGCGCCAACACTTCAGGTCCATTTCGTACAGGTGTTCCCTGTGACGTCAGGAAACCCCTGTTTCTCCTTATCTTTCCAAAATCATGTGTTACGCCAAAAGCGTATCTCGAGTCTGTATATATGTTAGCTGTTTTTCCTTCAGCATATCTACAGGCCTCTGTTAATGCGACTAGTTCTGCCCCCTGGGCAGATGTTCCTGCTGGTAAGATTCCTGATGCAACAACATCTGTTACTGTAGTCACTGCCCATCCAGCCTTCCTTTTTACCCCTTCCACAATGCTGGAACCATCAGTAAACAGCACATGGTCTGGATTCACAAGAGGATGTAGGACTGAACTCGTCAGCAAGCTGATCCAGAACCAGCTCTGTGCAATCATGATCCAGCAATGTGGGATCTGAAGGAAGCAACAACGTGGCAGACAGGGTTTATGGGCGTGCCACGCTGAATAACAATGTTGGGTGCCTCTAGGACAGTAGACCACTTGTTCCACCGGGCGGCAGTAACCTGAGCTGCACGATTCATCGTGAGGAGAGTATGCACGACATGTGGACACTTGATTATGAGTTGATGGTCAAGGACTAGTGGTGCCACCATTGACACTGTAAGGTATGTGGCTTGCATCGCTCTCAGACCGGGGCCCCATCCCAGGGCCACATCATCCAATTTCTTCGAATAATAACCCACTGGTTTCAGACGGTCGCCAAGGTCCTGAGTGAGAACCGATGTCATGTAGCTGTCCTTCTCAGCCACGAAAAGAATAAACAGCTGCCCTGTATCAGGGATCCCCAATGCAGGAACCATAGACAGTGCTTTCTTCAATGCAATGAATGCGTTTCTCTGTTGATCAGAGAACTGGACAGGGTCTCTGGACTGTGGGTCACCCCTCAAAAGATCATTGAGTGGCTGCGCTATTTCAGCAAATGAATCCACCCAACACCTGTTGTAGTTACACTGTCCCATAAAGGAACGTAGTTCTCTTATGGTGGTGGGTTCTTTGACAGTCTTTATGGCTGTTGTGCGGCTCTGTGTTATTTCCATTTTCCCCTGAGAAATCAGTTGACCCAAGTAAACAACTTGGGACTGCATGAGTTGTGCTTTGCTGGCTTTGTGCCCTTTTTCACTGAGGAAGTCAAGCAGAATTCGAAGGTCTCGATCATGAGTTATCTCATCTTCCGAAGCCAGTAAGATGTCGTCCACATACTGTATGACAACTGAAGACATCGGAGGCAAATCCTGGAGATTTCTACGCAATGCCTGGTGGTAGACGGAGGGGCTATTTTGTAATCCCTGCGGAAGACGGCTCCATCGGTACTGCTGACCATCCACTGTGAATGCAAGCCAAGGTCTCACTTCGGGATGTACGGGCACAGACCAAAAACCGTTAGCCATGTCAGTGACTGAAAACACCGAGTGTGTCGGCTTCAATGAGGCAAAAATGGTAGACATGTCTGCTGTCAGAGGGGTCAATTTGGAAATGGTCTCATTGGCATTCCTGTAGTCCACAAGTACACGCCACGCCCCTGATGCTTTATGGACGGGCCACACAGGACTATTAGAAGCAGTGTGTGTCTTTTCAACAATCCCATTAGCATGTAACTCTCCAATGACTACCTTCGTTGCAGCCATGGCCTCTTTTCTGATTGGATATTGTTTAGTACATGGCCTCTTCACTGATAGGATATTGATTAGTACATGGCCTCTTTGCTGATTGGATATTGTTTAGTACATGACCTCTTTACTGATAGGATATTGTTTATTACATGGCCTCTTTTCTGATTGGATATTGTTTAGTACATGGCGATGCATCAACCGTTAGGCGCACGGGGTCCATGACCAAATTACCACACTCATTCTTTGAGGTAGTCCAGATAGGATGAACAGACATGTTTGAATTTTCCACTTTTCTGAGGTTCCACATGACTTTCCCATCTTGTATGTCCAATGTGGAGTCCAGTTTTATAATGACGTCAAGACCCAATATGGGTTGATCAAAAGATCCAAACCACAATATTGTTTCGATTGTCATAGGACCAATAGAGATAGTCAAAGGTGTCGTTTGTTTCATTTCTGTTTCCCACCCTCCAACTCCTGTAGCCCTCATCTTCTTGCCAGTGTACTGGGGCAATATATGTTGTGCATAGGAAGTAGGCAGCATGGTCACTTCAGCTCTACCAATATGCTAACATACAGTATCTCACAAAAGTGAGTACACCCCTCACATTGTTGTAAATATTTGATTATATCTTTTCATGTGACAACACTTAAGAAATGACACTTTGCTACAATGTAAAGTAGTGAGTGTGCAGCTTGTATAAGTGTAAATTTGCTGTCCCCTCAAAATAACACAACACACAGCCATTAATGTCTAAACCGCTGGCAACAAAAGAGAGTACACACCTAAGTGAAAATGTCCAAATTGGGCCCACATCCAGGCCCGGCGCCACGAGGGGGCAAGAGGGGGCTTAGCCCCCTCAGTTGTATTTTCTGCCCCCCCCAGTTTAAGTTTTAATCTTTTCACGCGTAATTTTCTAGTTACACTTAACCAGAGTTCCAGAATGTGCTCATGCCATCACAATACAGTTCATCCACCGCTTCCCAAAAACACAATGCTGCTTACTAGTTATGCATAAAAAAAATTATTTCAATGATAATAGGAAACTACTACCGGTATTAATGGGCTACTGTAAAAAAAGGTACATTGAATAATTATTGACCAAGCGTAAAAAATGCTGTCCTTTTCTAAAGACTGCGGCGCCAAAGACCGAGGTGAAATCAATCTTATATTCAAGATTCAACAGACATTTACATTCGTTTCTCCGTTCAGGATCCCTTCCACATTTAGGGACCGAGGTAAAAGAGTAAATCAGGTAATCGCCCAAATGTCTATACACGAATATAATATGATTATGGACTATCATCAACATCAATACACATGCTTAATACTAAACCACACTTCATAATGTCAAAAAGATCTTTATTGATTCATCACTAATCAATAAATCAATTGAAGCATGTTTCATTCTGTATTTCTTCAATATCTTTTTCAATGATTGCCATAGGAACTTCTAACCTGGTGTAAATTATTCTAAAAATAGCTGGCCTAATTGTTCAAGCTTTGCTTTGGTGGAAAAGTCATTATTAATTTATTAATAATCAATAAATCAATAGAAACACCTTTAATTCTGCATTTCTTCAATATCTTTTTCAATATTGGTCATAGGAACTTCAATCCTGGTGTATATTATTCTAAAAATAGATGGCCTACTTGTTCAAGCTTTGTTTTGGTGGAAAATCTCTTTATTGATTTATTAATAATCAATCAATCAATGGAAACACCTCTTATTCGGCATTTCTTCAATATCTTTTTCAATGATTGCCATAGGAACTACAAACCTGGTGTATATTATTCTAAACATATCTGGCCTACTTGTTCAAGCATTGCTTTGGTGAAAATCTCTTTATTGATTTATTAATACTCAATCAATCAATGGAAACACCTCTTATTCGGCATTTATTCAATATCTTTTTCAATATTGGTCATAGGAACTTCAAACCTGGTGTATATTATTCTTCATTCTAAACATATCTGGCCTACTTGTTGAAGCTTTGCTTTGGTGAAAAACTCTTTATTGATTCATTAATAATCAATTAATCAATGGAAGCATGTTTAAATCTGTAAATGTGATGCATTTCTATTCATCATTTTCAAAGTCCTCTGCTACTGTGAACATGAATGTAATGGAAATAGAGTAAATAAGAGTAAAGAACAGTTGCATCAATTATATTAAGGATTAAAACATCAGATCATAGACATGGGCAAGATGTTTGGTCTTTCAAAATAAACTTTGGAAGATTTGGAAGAAGAAAGAACCCACCCTCCAGGAAGGATGAAGGCCTAGTTTTGTCTGTTGCTGCTCCCATGCTCTGGAATAGTCTCCCATCCCACATTAAGCCCGTTCCACCATTGACAATTTTAAATCAAATTTAAATACATACATTTTTTCTCTTGTTTTTAGTTCAGTCTGACATTGTCCCTTGGTTTTTGTGAAGTCCACTCTTTACTTATTTTTAACGTCCTCTTACTGTTTTAATCTGTTGTTGGTTTTATTCGATTTCTCTTAACTTCTTATTGATTTGATTTTACATAATTTTAGTTGTCTTAAGTGTTTTCAATTTTAGTCTTGCCATATATCTATTATATGTACTATTGTATTATATTATGTATGGTTGCCTTTTATGTATTATTCCTTAAATCATGTATACAGACCCGGTGGCACAGGGGCATTGCCTCCCAGCAAGAATTCTTTGCCCCCCAAAAATAGTTTGGGTAATGCTTCCCAATACTGTACTTCACTAATAACTGTTGGGAATTTAGGCTAGCCCTCTTGCCTTCATCTGCAGTTGGGAATGTAGGCTAGCTCTCTTGCCTTCATCTGCAAATGCGGTCGGATCGAAGATGTGCTTTAAGTATGTGATCACTAAGCTACAAAGAATGTGTAACTACTGCAGTTACTAAAGTTTTCAAATTTGATTGACAGCTGTGTATTTTGCTAGTATATAGCCTCAGCAAGCCATGCATGCAAAGACTATTTGCTTTCCGTCCGTCGTGCTTTAGCTACTATTCTTTGTTGATAAGTAGGACAAATGTGCCCATCCATGGCAATCAAAAGCCCGTCCAAAACGTTTGTTCTAGCGCTTGCATGTATACCTGTTTTGAGGCAGATGTTAATCCATGTAAAGCACTTTGTGTCAACTACTGTTGTTTATAAATGTGCTATATAAATAAAAGTGACTTTACTTTCCAGCAAGTGGGATATTGGTTACATTTCTCTCACACATACACACACAGCTCGTGCTTATCTGGGAGAACCGCACTGCTGATGTTACCGTGCGTCTGAGTCTCCGTAACCATGGCAACGATGACGTTCAGTGACAGACATTCCGTCATTCCGATTAAATACTTCTATGTTCTATGTTTCATGAAACTATTTTGGTTTTATTATTTTTCGTGGCAATCCAAGCTTAACGTAGGGTGTGCACGAAACCAATCGCGCCCCGTATTAATTCTGCATTTTATTTTTCAATACGGGACGATCCCGTATTATACGGGACGGGTAGCGACCCTAGGTTAGATACCTTCATTCCTTTAGTAGCCTACTAGCTGGCTAGCTAGCCAACCAGATGTAGGCTGACATAACTGTGCTCAAGTTAGTTGCCTGAATGTCGAAAACACGCTCGACGTTGTATTACCCATTGGTGATGCAGTCAAATATTGTTACAGAAATAAACGTTATACTCACATTTCAGGAAAAACGTGTCTTAGCTACCTATAGACTCCAATCTACCAGGCTCCACAATTACAATGAGGAAATAAAGTTGTAAACACCGTTTGAGCTAAATGTGAGTAAATAAAGGCGCGGACTGACCAGTGATCGTACGCTTCAGGGACCACTCTAGTCTGATCACACTGAGCGTCCAAGTGTTAATTAAATTATAGAAAATTAGGAAAAAAATATTAGCCCCCTCTCCATTTTTAACTGCACCCTCAGTTACTATGTCCTGGCGCCGGACCTGTTCACATCATAACATGTATTTTTGTTTATCATTTAATGTGTTTGCATTTGTTCAACCCATTTGTTTAATATGTTGGGTTGTCACCACTGTTTGGCAAATGGTTAAGACTTAATTTGATCCCTCTTTGATTCTTTATAGGAATTTCTGTTCCAGAGAACAGGGTAGAACTTCTGCAGGTAACTTGCCATGTCAATTCCTAGCTAATTAAAATTTTTCCGCTGTAGTAATTTGGACCGTTATTATTCCTATAACGATTATATTGTTTCATTCAAAATAGTTTTTCGTACTTTTGAAATACATTGTCATTGAACGAACTGATAAAAGTTTGGTATAGTATCAACAACTGAGGTACGAGCGGGTAAGAGAAGCCGACCGTGCCGAGACCTGTTTTTCCTCCTCTGCAAAGCATCACTTCCGTATTTAAACACTGGTGTTCCAGAATCTACTCAGATTGGTTAAAAGGTGAAAACGTGACGGACTCAGTTAATTGGTCAGAAATGCTGTGCCGTGCCAATCAGAGTCCTCATGGCTATCTCCGCTTGCAAACGCTGTGAAACGTACTACCGCAGACTCTGATTTACAAAAAAATCATTTTGTCACAGTTCTAGCGAAATTTTAGTGACAAAACTCTGGGCGTCAGTATTTTACATTCACAAGTGTTATTAATGAGTTGCATGATTCCAAATATCAAGTTAGTTACAATTATGCACATTCTTATACAACTACAAAAATAATTCCAAGTTTTTAAATCTTTTTTACAAGTTTGCAAAACGTTTTCACAGTTACAATAGTAATTCCAAGTGTGCTAATATTTTTTACAAGTATGCAAAACGTTTTTCCAACTACAAAAGTAATTCCAAGTTTACAAATATTTTTTTTTACAAGTGTGCAACCTTATTTACACCTATAAAAACTTATGTTGCTGTTTTACCGTCAAAACTTTTCCTTTGTTTAACAAAAGTTGGTTGCCAACCGCCATATAAATATTAACGAAGCAGAAGAAAATTAAGCAGAATTCATTGTGTTGGAGCGGGTTGGAGCGGGTTGTAGCGGGTTGTTAGTAGGCTAAAGTTTGGTTACCGAACTTTGGTATTGTTTCCTACATACCTATAACCACTGAAAACTTCCATTATCAGGCTTTGCAAGGCAGTGTCAGAGTAGCACAGGGAAGTAGTACAACAAGGTCCCTGAGAGGTGGTTGGGTATGGTAAGTGATGCGTTACAGAGTTCTCTGGGTCACAGAGTTCAGCAGGGTTACAGTGGATGGGATGAAACTGTTCCTGAGCCTGCTGGTGCGGGAACAAAGAGACCTGTACTGCCTGCCTGATGGTTGGATGGCAAGCAGTTTGTGGCGTGGATGTGAAGGGTCCCTGATGATCCCGCGTGCCCTGCACAGACACCACTTGTGGTGGAGGTCTGCGATGGCAGGAAGGTGGGCACCACTGATGTGCTGGGCGGTTTTCGCCACCCGTTGCAGGGCCTTCCGATCGGCTATGGAGCAACCGCTAAATTTACCTGTGGTGGCTAACATTAAGGATGCTGAGAACAATGTTAGCCAAGCTAGTGTCACTTCAATGTCCACTGTAGCCGACGGAGGGAGAACATACAGATTGATATATTAATTAATTATAATTATTATATATGATATATTATTATTATCATTAATATTAATTAGGTCTGTCAAAATGAATACGTTAACACATGCCATTAATCAGTCTGCGCTGTTCCAAGTCGTAAATTGGAATATCTGGAATATATATTGGAATATAAACAAGAACAGCCGTGCCTCTCCTCTGACCTTCTCTGAAACGGATCCCTATTGGTTCTGTCCCTGTTATCCTTGCTTTTACCTTAATAAGCTCTTTGTTTCTTGAACATTTTTCACTGTGCTCCTAAATTTGTGTGCTCCTACATTTCCTCATTTAGGAGCATGGACTCCTTGGAAAAGTGTTAGCGCAGAGCCCTCAAGCGGCTCTTTTGGATTTTCCAACCTGGATACTTTTCCATCATTCATAATTGGCATATGTCACTACTCAATATTCCACCTAATGGCTCAAGTTTGGTGAGTGTTAACACTTAAAGGGCTAGGGTTTTAAAGTCCGCCTGTCACTACCTTGATATTTTGGCTTCTAAAATGTATATATAGTAGAAGGAAGTGCCTTTATAGTAGAAGGAAGTGCTTTGTATTCTGGGATTCTGCAGACCCTCAGCTACATGGAGGATGTATTGAAAACAATTTTTTTGAGACACTTACATGAGTAATAATGTGAAATAGTCAGAAAAATGTAAAAACGCATGAGCACATATTTTGGTTATAAATTGAAATAAAATAGTAAAATATAATAGGTAGCCTGTTT
>JACXGI010009015.1:0-26410 GCA_016801175.1 Esox masquinongy
AAGAAATAACATTGTTTTGAATGTAAAGTTTCATTTTGCAGGAAAATTGAGGGGTTCTGCCCATTGTGTGTGTGTTTTTTGATTTGTGTGTAGAGTTCTGAGAATATGAGGCATTCTCTCAGAAAATGTGTGTAAACAATCGAGAAAAACTGTAAATTGCTACTCTTATGTCACTGATCAAATGTTTTCTGTTGTGTTATAAGGGTTTGCATGCAACAGAGATATTTGGGAGGATATCTGAACCTTTAATTTTACTGTTGATAGGTCAGTACATGTTGATGTTGTTTCTGTCATTTAAAAGTGATTTTCCTAGTGTGTATTCATTCATAATGAATGTATACACACATTTCCTAATCAAGGTGAGACACCATTCTAATTTGCATGAAAGACAATAACGGGTAAAGACAGAAAGAATATTACCCAGCCTGGCTTTTTTGGTAGTGGGACAATAACACTTGTTTTTCATAACAGTGCAGAGTACACCAACAGCTACCCCCAACCATGATGGTTTAGGTGTGACTGGGTCTCCTTTGCAATGTTATTACATGTATATGTACATTCCCCAGTGATTTATCCATTGTGTGAAGTGTCATGTTTTTCTCCCTAGATGCTTGTCAGCTATGAAAGTCCCACTGTCCATCCCTGCCCAGCTGCTTGCCTTGGTCCCAACACCCCTACTCCTCCTCTAAAACAGGAGCACTCCCTCTGGGTACGTGTTTTATTGTTATTATGTTAGATCTGTTACTGTGGATGTCTTTAGAAACTGTTGCTATTCTGTGATTGCCTCCTGTTCCATTAGATCCTCCATCACGTGATTCACTTGCTAATAGTAATACTCAATAACCGTTTAGTTAAACAGTGTGTTTATTTTTGTGTTTGTTTTGTGCTATGCCTTTTTCAAAACCTCCTTTGACACTGCAGTCTCAGACTAAACAACACTGTGCAACAAAGCAGTAAGATTATTGGTTTTACCTTAACAAGCCTAACCAACCTGTATCAGACAGGTGTCCTCTACGTGGCACGGTCTATTCTGACAGACTCCCAACACCCCTTATTTGGTGAATTTCATATTCTTCCCTCAGCACGCAGATACCAGATGCCTCAGTCTAAAACCAGTAAGTTCAAATGTTAATTTATTCCTTCTGCAACACATTTTCTTAATAAGCCGTAGTAATGTTTAGCTGTTTTGCATGTCATTTGTCTATTGTTGTTGGGTTTTTGTATCCAGCCTAGTATATTTATGTTTATGTGTATTCTATTTTACTGTGTTTTGCAAAACAAATTGTCCCTAGGGCAGTGCTTCCCAATCCTGGTCCTGGGGACCCAATGGGGTGCACGTTTTTGCCCTAGCACTCACACACCTGATCCAAATGAAAGACTTGATGAAAGGTTATGTCAATCAAGTGTTTAAGTGGTAGGGTAACATTTGAAACAGGTGTGTGAGTACTAGGGCAAAAACAAAAACATGCACCCTTTTGGGTCCCGAGGACCAGGATTGGGAAACACTGAACTAGGGGATAATAAAGACTATTCTCTCTCCACCACTCCCCAATACACAGCCGACGACCTCTCACCTGCCTCCTATCCCTATGCAACCCTTGACCTCTGCCGAGGCAGTAGCCTGACTCCTTACCTGACCTATGATCTGGATGTCAGCCCCTGGAACTGCTCACCACAGGAGCGGAGTTAGGAGCCATGGGGCTATGGCCAGGATCCAGACTGGTACTAGTAAGCACATGGGGCTATGGCCAGGATCCAGACTGGTATTAGCACATTCTCACACACACACACACACACACACATTCTACACATGTATTATGCATTTTTGATTGAGGCAGTTCTTGTTGGACATAAAATCTCTTGGTTTTTTTTTTTGTACATATTGTTAAAAGTTAATTTCCCTATTGTTGATATCATTTAGATATTCTGTTTATCAAAATGGTTGTTGCATTCATATGCTCTCATTTATGTAAATACATTTTTAATAGTTTCATTGCTGATATCTTGTACATAGACTGTTGATTAAAATTATTATTGCACATTAATATGCTCTAATTTATGTAAATATATTTTGAAAATTCTAATTAAAGTTTATCCTACTGTTGTAATACTTTACATGTCAAATTACTTCAACATTAACAATTTAAGCAAAGTTTCTGATTTGTGTATCGCATAAACCCACTGACCATGATATATGTTGGAAACACCAAAACCTCTCATATTAGATGGATTCCTGCCTTGGAAGGAAAACTAAATCTACAAATGTAGACTTCATGCTGTAAAAATCACAATTTGTCATAAATGGATCTCTGCACATTCAGGATGAATGCAATATAAATATAGTAGGCCTACTGTATTTCCAGCTTTCTGTCAACCAACCTTTATCAATGTATGCAAGCTTATAAAGGTTTTTGTTAGTGTTTATATATAAACAAGCCCTTATTAACTTATATACTCACATCTAAATCTCAAAGCATTCTTTTAGAAAGATAGTGAAAGTATGAAAGGTATGTTAATAATAATTGCATTGTTATAATGAATGTTGTTGCCCTCGCTGGATTCGAAACAGGGTCTCCTATGTGACAGGCTGTCTTTAACCACTACGACTTTTTTGTTATTGTCACCTATATTGATAAAAGATGAGAGAATTGTAGAAACCCCTCCTCTTTTACTGCACAAGGGGTTGTGGTCTATATCACCCCAAAAAGCATGCACGGATGTGCACTTTTAAAATCCACCAGAAATATCCGCAATATAACCGCAGTTATTTTAGGCTTACTATAAACGTAGCTATTGAAGCGGGTAGCCAGCAAAGTTTTTGTCTACCCTGAACAATTCCTAATGCATAATTTGTTTTGTCTGTGGCGAAGATCAAACACCGGTCACCTACATGGCAGTCCGCGTCTCTAACCACTACACTCCAGTATTTATCAATGGGTAGAGAGTCAGTCAGTCACTCAGTAAGAGACATTCACTCTTTTGGCCGGCACCACTTACGCGGTCCAGCAAAAAGTATGTACGACTATAAGGGCTTATAGTTGAAATACCCAGATAGCATGATTCATCGTGGGACGATAACACGCAGTATCACGGGATTACAAGGTTTAACTTTTTTCTTTTTTAAACTGACAAGTCAACAAAGAAATGGACCCCTTTAGTTGTGTCTAGACAATCTAACACCATCAGTTGACTGAATGGAATACATCAGTCATTTTTACATCATCCTGGTTTAAAGTGAGAAGTGATCCTGAATTAGTAGCGACTGATCAACAGTACGGAAGGCCTTTGGCAGGACAGCGAGAAAGGTAAAACTTGACAAACTAACCTCCAGAAAAAATTACTCTAAGGGGCCATAGTGGATATAAAAAGTCTACACACCCCTGTTAAAATGCCTGGTTCTTGTGATGTAAAAGAATGAGACAAAGATAAATCATGTCAGAACTTTTTCCACCTTTAATGTTACCTATAACGTGAACAATTCAATTGAAAAACAGACTGAAATCTTTGAGGGGGAAAAATAAAAAACTCACAATAACCTGGTTGCATAAGTGTGCACACCCTTAAACTAATACTTTGTTGAAGCACCTTTTGATTTTATTACAGCACTCAGTCTTTTTGGGTAGGAGTCCATTAGCATGGCAGATCTTGACATGGCAATATTTGCCCAATCTTCTTTGCAAAAACGCTCCAAATATGTCAGATTGCGAGGACATCTCCTGTGCACAGCCCTCTTCAGATCACCCCACAGATGTTCAATTGGATTCAGGTCTGGGCCATTCCAAAACGTTAATCTTCTTCTGGTGAAGCCATGCTTTTTTGAATTTGGATGTGTGCTTTGGGTCGTTGTCGTGCTGAAAGGTGAACTTCCTCTTCATCTTCAGCTTTCTAACGGACGCCTGAATGTTTTGTGCCAAAATTGCCTGGTATTTGGAACTGTTCATAATTCCCTCCACCCTAAGGCCCGGGTTCCAGCTGTTCCAGCCCCAAAGCATGATGCTGCCACCACCATGCTTCACTGTGGGTATGGTGTTCTTTGGGTGATGTGCAGTTTTGTTTTTGTGCCAAACATACCTTTTGGAATTATGGCCAAAAGGTTCAAACTTGGTTTCATCAGACCATAACACATTTTCCCATGTGCTTTTGGGGGACTTGATGTTTGTTTTTGCAAAATTCAGCAGGGCTTGGATGTTTTTCTTTGTAAGAAAAGGCTTCCGTCTTGCCACCCTACCCCATAGCCCATTCATATGAAGAATACGAGAGATTGTTGTCACATGTAGCACACAGACAGTACTTGCCAGAAATTCCTGCAGTTCCTTTAATGTTGCTGTAGGCCTCTTGGAAGCCTCGCTGATCAGTTTTCTTCTCGTTTATTCATCAATTTTGGAGGGACGTCTAGTTCTTAGTAATGTCTCTGTTGTGCCATATTTTCTCCACTTGATGATGACTGTCTTCACTGTGTTCCATGGTATATCTAATGCTTTGGAAATTATTTTGTACCCTTCTCCTGACTGATATCTTTCAACAATGAGATCCCTCTGATGCTTTGGAAGCTCTCTGCAGACCATGGCTTTTGCTCTGAGATGCAACTAAAAAAAATGTCAGGAAAATCTAGAACAGCTGAACTTTATTTGTGATTAATGAGGGTCACTTTAAATGATGGCAGGTGTGTAATGACTTCTATTTAACATGAGGTTGAATGTGATTGGTTAATTCTGAACACAGCCACATCCCCAGTTATAAGAGGGTGTGCACACTTATGCAACCAGGTTATTGTAAGGTTATTTTTATTTTTCATTTTTTCCCCTCAATGATCAGTTTGTTTTTTAATTGAATTGTTCACATTAAAAGTGGAAAAAGTTCTGACATGATTTATCTCGTTCTTTTACTTCACAAAAAACTGGCATTTTAACAGAGATGTGTAGACTTGATATCCACTGCATGTACAATTTTTACTGCACTATTAGCAGACATGCAAGTGAAACTGACTAGAAGACATCCGCAGTTAATGTTTCAAATATTTTTTTACTAAATTGTTGAGTGATTGTTCACCACTGAACTCTGAAAATATGCGTTTATCTTCATAATAATGGGTTTATGCACTGCAAACCTACTATAATATCCTTCTCTGTGTAGTTCTTGACAGACTGGTTTTGTTAAGGCTGATCACGTCCTGGATTGATAGTCACCTGAGAATGTTGCTCTTCTGTTTTTCCTTACATATCACAGTCATGTGAAGTACAAGCATCAGTCATCGAATTTGCACTTTCAACCTCAATTTACAACACCATTTACTGATGCATGTCACTTTAATCAATGCTCCTATTAAAAAAAATTGCCAGTTGAGCAGGCTTTGTGATTGAAGGTCCTGTCATCCATGCCCCAATAATGAACTTAATTCAAAGTCACTTACATCCTTTCCCCTTGGCATCTTGATCCAAAAATCGAGGTCAACCAGGCCAGTTTAGCATTGTTAAACATGCCACAGTGCTTGATAAGATGTTTATGGTTTAATTGTATTATGCAGTAACACCTGTCTGGAAGCTTCTGCATTTGTTCCATTCCTCCAATTTGTCATCTGTCTGTAGAGGCATATATATGGCATAGCACACATTTTTCCAGGACTCGTTTTGTCTTGACAGCACTAATTCTACAACATCACAGAATAAATCTTTCAGTATATTATCTTGACCATTTTAGCCCAAAACATTTAAGATCAAGTAAAATAAGTGATAGTTGTATAATTTTATTTAGAAAGACAACCGATGACACATAAGCAGAACAAATAAAAGGACAGAACCAGACTTTAAAAGTGAAAGGTGAGAAGCAAGAGTAGACGCTCTACTTAACTAAAATATAATAAAACCTCTGAAAGTCTATTGCACGTAATTAAAAAGGAATCATCTTTGTAGATTAGGTTTTTAAAAAAAGGTGATGATGATTTGGTTACACCTTCATCTTGAATTTCCTCATCTGCAGACAGAAAGACAGGAACACTTATTAAGGACAGGAACTCCGTTGCAATAGACAATGGCTCAGATTCTTTGCTAAGTAGCAAATCTGCATGAATGAAGATGACCAATATCAAAAAGAGCTGTGCTCCCCAATAGCGTGTAATCTGTTAGCCCAGTGTCACACAGCACACACCCGCTTTGGGACACCGTTGCCTACCCAGATATCATTAAACAATGACTAGAACGGACCAATTACCTGAATGAGAACCCCCATTCTAGTAATTACGTTTCCCTTTAGCCAAAAGGTGTAAAACAAGTGAATAACTTAAAAAATACTTAAAAACAGGTGATTACAAAAATGTCACCTACACCAGAGCACCTCAGTGAGATCAGTGTGAGAGAAGCCCCCAAACAAACATACAAAACAGTCTAGTTCATGTTGATGAACTTGCTAAACGAGAATCACTGATAGAAAACCTGTTTGGATGAGACCGCTAAATTCCAGCCAGCAGCCCAGGTTCCTAAACAGAGTAGTTCTCTGTAGTTAAACATGGGAAACAATGTTGAGGAATAATCTCTGGATGGCTGCATTTAACCAGTAATATTCACCTTGCATGCGCTTGAGGGGATCTTTGGCGACTTGCTGTTATTGGTCCGCGGGGACTTCCTCTGGGCCTTCCCTCCCAGCTGGGGGGATTTTCCACTCCCGGTACCAGTGCAGGGGGACTTGGCCGCCCCGGACCGCGAGGCGGGTCCCGGGGATTTGCGTGCCGAGTTGCGGATCTTATTCATGCCTCTCCGTATGAAGCCGCTCTTGGAGGCGGCCTTCTGGGGCGTGTTGTCAATGCTGAACGCCATAGACTGTCTCCGGGCAGCCTGAACAACATAGAGCATGGGCATTTGAGGCTTTGCGGTGGAGCACACTAACACGTGTCTTTCACTACTATTACTGCTGTGCCAACCACGCTACTGGACTAAACATTATTGGTAGGACCAGTGGGGGGCAGTTCAAACTCAAATTGTTTGAACAAATTGCAAGTGTTTAGGTGGCATTTTGAGTCAATGGTTAACTACAGAACAGATGGTACGGTGTTGACATACATGCCACGTAACTGGTCATAGAACTGAGGAATGGGTTCAATTCAAGTAGTCATAATGATGGTAAAGAGCAGAATGATTCTTATATAACCGGACCAGCAACTGTTTAACCGTTTCACAACGAATGACAGATCCTGATGTAGAACTGAACTGATTGCATCATGGTGCATGTTAAACTTGATATTTCAAATATCTGAAGTAGCTAATTAAGTAAGCTAATTAAGCCAAATCAGAGATTTATAACCAAAATATAACCAATATTTAAATATACAGCTCCGGAAAAAATTAAGAGACCACTGCACCTTTTTCTTTCCTTTCCAAAAAAGTAGAAAAGGAAAGTTTTGAGTGAGGAACAGAAGCATTCAATTTGCAGTAGGCTCTTAATTTTAACCCTTCTGGCAAAATATTTAAATATCAACTTTTTGAAAAATGTATACGCCTATTAGATATATATAAGGGGGACACATGAATGTGGCTAAATGCTAGCAGTTGCCAACCAACAAAAACCCTGGTGTGACTCACAGGGCTTTTTATCTGGCGGTTCTGGGTGTTGGATGTGCCAAAGTGACCTCCTTTAGGGGTCAGAGGTCGCGGGAAACAGCTGGTGACTGCCCTCTTAGCCTGAGAGAAGGAAGCAAGAGGGTCATAAATAAGCTCCAGGATGAACCCTCAAGTTACGTCATACATTATCTTCCTCAACTCATCCCTAGAGCCCACAGGAAACCATTACCACCTCACATCATCCTCAACTCATCCCTAGAGCACACAAAACCATTACCACCTCACATCATCCTCAACTCATCCCTAGAGCCCACAAGAAACCCTTACAACCTCACATCTTCCTGAACTAATCCTTAGAACCCACAGGAAACCCTTACCACCTCACATCTTCCTGAACTAATCCTTAGAACCCACAGAAAACCATTACCACCTGACATCATCCTCTACTCATCCCTAGAGCCCACAGGAAACCCTTACCACCTCACATCTTCCTGAACTAATCCTTAGAACCCACAGGAAACCATTACCACCTCACATCATCCTCAACTCATCCCTAGAGCACACAGGAAACCATTACCACCTCACATCTTCCTCAACTCATCCCTAGTGCCCAAAATCAAAGCGTTCCCCTTGGCACCGTTGCCTCCCTCTCACCTCAGGAGTGTCAGGCTGCTGCTCTTTTGCCGAGCGTTTAAGAGTGCTGGTGCGGACGCCCTGTGCGTTCTGGTGGCTCAGGTTGCTGTTGGCATTCTGGGGCATCAGGGAGAGCCGGTGGGAGCCGTAGGCTGGACCGGAGAACTCGGTCCTGTCAGCCTGGCCCAGGTGGAGGGACAGCCGATGGGACTGCAGGGACTCCTGAATCTGGCCGGGCATCATGGAGGCCCTGCGGATCGTCTCGGACGGGTCGCCGGTGCGCAAGTCGTCATCAGTGATAGAAAACGACGGACCCAGGCTGGGCTGAAGGAATAAAACATGGGTCTTGAAGGTGTGAGATTTCGGGATGTTAAGTCAGCCCTTCTAAAAGATGCCTGACGCGTCAGCTCATGTATGTTAGTTTAATCTCTCTCCATCGTTCTCTAGTGAATTGTGCTTGTTTGATAAAATTGGATCAGTGCTGAATGGATGCCTGCAAGATCACAGGGTGACAACCACACTGCGGCAATTAAACAGCATATAATAGCATAGCATGATGTTACATTCAGATAAAAACACTTGTGTAGTCCATCGTGAATATTTCAGGTAACTAGTTGTAAGACAACCATGCAAAGATGCATTCAGAAAAGAATAGAGACGGTAAAATGGTGTGCGCGCACGGATGCACGCACGTTCCATGCTTGTGTACTTGTGAGGACCAGATAGGAGGAGAAAAAAAAAAAAAAAAGGTTTTTTGAACGGTCCCCAAAAACGGGATTTTTGGCTCAGGGGTTAGGTTTAGGAAATAACTTACAACTGGGTATAGTTTTAAATTTGCAGTTACTTTTTGGTTTAGGCATACCACGTTAAGGGTTAAACATTATGGTTAGGTTAAGGTATAAAAGTCAGATTACTGAGGTTAAGAATAGTATAACAAGTAGGTTTAGGGCTAGGGAACATGGATTTCTGGGTAAGATTTAGGCCTCAGGTCCCCACAGAGACAAAAAAACAAAATGTGTGAGAGTACCCTGGACTCCAGAGGATAGCTGCTCTTCAGGTGTGGCAGACAGGCCTGGTTTCTGGCCTGTAACTCTGCTATGCGCACCCAGTCATCCACAGCATGTTCTGGCTCATTCTCTGTCTCCACACAGAACTGGCTGGTGCCTACACAACGCAAATAGGCACACACGAGAAATGTAGTCACTCATCTCCTGGCGCGTTCAATACCTGAAAGAACTGGAGAGCGTCATTAGGAAATATGGGGAGGCTGTAGACCGTGTTACTTACTTCGGGGAGGGGCGGCATGAATGGTGCTTCGACGGTAACCGGGAAGGTTAAGAAGCTGATCGCTGGAAGCGGGGTTGACTTTTCCAGGCATCCGAGTGATCTCCATGGAGCTGGGGCGTGTGTTGTGTGTTCCTGTGATGTTGGGATGGGACTGGGCGGAGGACACCGTGTAGAAAGTCTCATTGTCGCTGTCCCCTCCTGCCTCTCCGCGACCTGGGGTTTTCTATATGGGGTTGGGGGTCAAAGTCAAATCTCTAACTCTTCGTGGGTTTATTTTAGAGGTCTACTGAATTCTGGTTGACCCACCTTAAGGGGTGAATGAGGATTTATAACGAACAGTGTTATTTGGTTCGCCAGTGGTAAGTGCTAAGGTTAGTGAGGGAGAAGGTTTTCATGGTGCATTTCTATCCAATTAAAACAGACAGAAAAATACCCCCCCCCCCTCGCTAGCATGGACTCACTTCTAACGACCGTTCCATGGGTAGTAGCACAATGGGCTTGTAAGCTATTCAATCAGCCAGCGGTAAAAGCCATACATGGATGCTACTTTTAGTGGTCATCATAAAATACTAATATATTAAAAAGATTAGTCAACTCAGCACAATGCTTAATGTTGTCTAGTCAAATATTCAAACATAGCAAAATGTTAATGTGGGACAAAAAGTGGTCTAATTTTAAGACGCAATGTTATGACTTGATAAGTCCCAATACTGGCATACTAGCTTACTATATACTTAACAGAATATACTTTACCATCACTGGTTGCAGTAGGTAAAATCAGTGTAGTAAAAGTATGCAAATATGCAAAAGTTACACATATTCAGTTTGGCAATTTCAAAGGAGGGATCATGTGACCGGAGAGCAACTTGAAACTGAGTGAGTGAAGGAGGTGTTACGTTGAGTGAGTGAGTGAAGGAGGTGTTACGCTGTGGGAGTGAAGGACGTGTTATGCTGAGTGAGGTGTCCCAGTGCTCCCTCCACCTTGTTCATGGTGATGTTGATGACCTGGGTGGTCCTGCGGCGTTTGGTTGACGAGGTGGGAGGTCTCTTGCCTGAGTCCAGAGCTAGCTCCCCCAGGGACGTGATGCTGTTCTCCAGCCGGCGTTCCGTACTGGTCCTGGGGACAGGAACAACCTTAATCATGCCAAGCTCTTGGTGGTACTTCAATCAGTACTGAATAAAACATACAACACTACCTGTTGATCTGGCGTGTATTCATAGGAGTAAAGAATAGTGTCTCCAGCGAACCCTCTTGTCCCAGAGCGTGGCGTTTAGCAGCTAACCGTTCGGAGCTACGCACTAGGGGAGTACTTGACTCCTCGGGCAGTGACGGCCTCCTGTGGGGACAAGAGAAGGGAGAGACATGAAAACAGTCACCTTAATTCAGCTAGGTCACAGTAGCGAGTGTTACAATAGGAGCTGAGGGAAAACGCATATTTACGTTGTAGTATTCAGGGAGTCATCCAGACTCAGGTCCAGGCTGTCTTCGCTGGTTTCCTGGCGCGCCTGGCTCTGCGCCTTCTCCATCCTGCCTGGACCGCGCTCCAGCCTCACGCTGCTCTTCTCACGAAGGTGGCGGTCAGCAAAGGCCAGCTGTGAGCACGTTTCAGGTTCACGTCAATATCAATTGGACCGACCAAACGCGGGATAACTGCTGATCTAGAGGGAAGACAGGGGGCGTGTACCTGTGCCTTCAGCACGTTGACCTTGGCGCTGAGGATGTTCTCCGTGCACCTAGCCTTCTCCAGCTCCTTCTGCAACAGCTTCATCTCAGCGTTAACGGCGTCGACCGCGTGCTCTTTGACCTCCACGACACGTTGCAGCTCAGTCAGCTGCTGCTTCTTCCCCGAGTAGTGGGTCTTCGCTTTCTCCATCTGGGGACAACAAAACACACCTCAACTTCCCTGATAAGGCCTGAGTTTAGTGATTACACCAGTTTGTGTGGCCGCTCGTCAGACTCACCTGTGCTTTATAATGCTCCACAACCTCCGTCTGGGCTGTAAGCTGTTGCTGTAGCTCATGGTTCTGCGTCTTCAACTTCTTGGCCCCATCCATCCGCTCCAGCATGAACGCCCGTTCCTCCTGCAGTACAGCCTCCAACCTCTGGGCAGCATTACATTTCCTCTCCAGGACCTCATTGCTCTCCAGCAGCCTCTGCTTCTCCAGGAGCAGGGTGTCAAGCTGTTTCCTCTGCACACTCTGACTGGTCTCTCGCTGGGCTTGCAGTTCAGCCACACTCCCCTCCAGCTCTGTCTGAATCTGTTTTGCCTGAAGCACCTGGGATAGTAGAGCTTTCTTTTCCTGCTGGAGCACAGACAGCTCCTCCATCAACTCCTTCTGTCTGGCCAATTCCTCCCTCTCTTGGGCAGCTGCAGACTGCACCTCCAGGAGCACTCCCATCTCCTCCTTCTGTTTAGCAATCTGCTCCAGCAAGGCAATGTTCTCCTTTCTCAGGAGGCCCTCACTCTCCATCTTCTCCTTCTGTGCCTCCTCTAGATGGCGAACATGCATTGAGATCTCCTGGCGGAGTAGAGTGGCCTCTTCTCTTAGTGTGCAGAGCTGTAGGTCTTTAGCTGCAGCCAGACAAGACGCCTCCATCTGAGCTTGGAGGGCCTCCTTTCTGGCTCTTTCCTCCTGCTCCTTCAGCTTCTCCTTCTCCTTCTGTACTTGCTCCAGATGGCTGACATGTGTGGAGATCTCCAGGCGGAGTTGGCTGGCCTCATTTCGAATGCTCTTCTCTTGCTCTCTCAGCTCCTTCAAAGCAGCCTCCTTCTCCTCCAAGCTCTGCTGGAGTTCGGCAGCTCTCTGCTGATGGAGGGACACCTCCCCTCTCAGCTTCTCCTGCTGCATGGCAAGTTGCTCATGCAAGGCAGTGTTTTCCTCACTCAGGAGGCCCTCCAACTGAACCTTCTCCCTTTGCACCTCCTCCAGATGAGCAGCCTGTTTAGTGTTCTCCTGGCAGAGTCGAGTGGCCTCCTCTCTTAAGGTGCAGAGCTGTTGGTCCCTAGCGGTAGCCAGAGAAGACACCTCCTCCATCTGTGCCTGAAGGGCCTGAATCTTCTGGGTGGCCTCCTCTTTGGCGCTTTCCTCCTGCTCCTTCAGCTCTCCATTCTCCTTCTGTACTTTCTGCAGATGGCTGACATATGTGGAGATCTCCTGGCTGAGTCGGATGGCCTCCTCTCTGGCTCTTTCCTCCAGCTCCTTCAAAGCAGCCTCCTTCTCCTCAAAGCTCTGCTGTAGATCTGCTGTTCTTTGCTCATGGAGGGACATCTCCAGTGTAAGAGCCTCTACTGCCTCCTTCTGTTGGACGGCCACAGCCTGGGCCACCTGCAAGACCTCCTTCTGTAGGGAACAGTCCTCCTGCTGCTTGACCAGCTGCTCCTTAAGCCCTCTCAGGGCTTCCTCCTTCTCCTCCAAGATCTGCTGGAGTTCAATAGCCTTCTGCTGATGGAGGGACACCTCCCCTCTCAGCTCCTCCTGCTGCTTGGCAAGTTGCTCATGTAAGGCAGTGTGCTCCTTGCTCAGGAGGCCCTCCAACTGAACCTTCTCCCTTTGCACCACCTCCAGATCAGCAGCCTGTTTAGTGTTCTCCTGGCGGAGTAGAGTGGCCTCCTCTCTTAAGGTGCAAAGCTGTAGTTCTAGTGCTGTAGCCAAAGATGATACCTCCTCCATCTGAGCCTGTAGGGCCTCCGTCTTTAGGGTGGCCTCCTCTCTGGCCCTTTCCTCCTGCTCCTGCAGTGCCTCCTTTTCTTTCTGCATTTCCTCCAGATGGCTGACATGTGTTGAGATCTCCTGGCAGAGTCGAGTGGCCTCCTCTCTGGCGCATGCCTCCTTCACGTTTAGGGCGCTCAATGCCTCCTGCGCCTCTTTCAGGCTTTTTTGAAGATCTGCAGCTTTCTCCTCCTGAATGGTCAACGCCCCTCTCAGATCCTTCTCTTGCCTGACCAGCTCCTCACGCAGAGTCTCCACCAACTCCTTCTCCCTGTGGGCTTCCTGTAACAACTCCTTCTGATGGGAGATCTCCTGCTCCTGCTTAGCTAACTGCCCCTGTAAGGCAGTAGCCTCCTCTCTAAGGGTGCAGAGCTGTAGGTCTTTAGCTGCAGCAAGAGAAGACGCCTCATCCATCTGAGCCTGGAGGGCCTCCATTTTTAAAGTGGCCGCCTCCCTGGCTCTTTCCTCCTGGTCCTTCAGCTCCCCCTTTTCCATTTGCACTTGCTCTAGGTGGCTGACATGTGTGGAGATCTTCTGGCGGAGTAGAGTGGCTTCCTCCCTCAGGGTGCAGAGCTGTAGGTCTTTAGCTGCTGCCAAAGAAGACATGTCCTCCATCTGAGCCTGAAGGGCCTCAATTTTTAGGCTGGCCTCCTTCCTGGCTCTTTCCTCCTGCTCCTTCAGCTCCCCCTTCTCCTTCTGTGCTTGTTCCAGATGGCTGACATAAGTGGAGATCTCCTGGCAGAGTCGAGTGGCATCCTCTCTGGCACTCACCTCTTTCACTTTTAGCTCGCTCAGCGCCACCTGCTCCTCTTTCAAACTTCTTTGGAGCTCAGCAGCTTTCTCCTGCTGAATGATCAACTCCCCCTTCAGCTCTTCCTGTTGCCTGGCCAGCTCCTCTCGCAGAGTCACCACGGACTCCTTCTCCCTGTGGGCATCCTGTAACAACTCCTTCTGATGGGAGATCTCCTGCTCCTGCTTAGCTAACTGCCCCTGTAAGGCAGTAGCCTCCTCTCTAAAGGTGCAAAGCTGTAGGTCTTTAGCTGCAGCAAGAGATGACACCTCCTCAATCTGAGCTTGGAGGTCTTCCATCTTCAGGGTAGCCTCCACTCTAGCCCTTTCCTTCTGCTCCTTCAGCTCCCCCTTCTCTTTCTGTACTTGCTCTAGGTGGCTGACATGTGTGGAGATCTCCAGGCGAAGTTGGATGGCCTCCTCTCTCAGGGTGCAGAGCTGTAGTTCTTTAGCTGCGGCCAAAGAAGACACCTCCTCCATCTGAGCATGAAGGGCCTCCATCTTTAGGGTGGCCTCATTTCTGGCTATTTCCTTCTGCTGGTTCAACATTCTCACAGCCGCTTCCTGCTCTTCCAGTCTCTGCTGGAGCTCCGCTGCCCTCAGCTGATGGCGGGATACCTCCCCTCTTAGCTCATCCTGCTGCCTTTCCAGCTCCACTTTGAGGGCCTCCAACTCCCTCTGCACCACCTGTAAGTTGAGGACATTTGTCGAGACCTCCTGGCGAAGTAGAGTGGCTTCTTCTCTCGTCACCTCCTCCTGCTGCCTCAGCTCCTGCAACTGTGCTCTTCTCAGCTCCACCTCTTTCTCCAGCCTTTCGCACTCCTGGCTCTTTGCATCAATGCGTTGGACAGCAGATCCCAGCTGCTGCCGAAGGTCTGACACACTCATCTCCAGCTCCACAACTTTACAGTCCTTCTCCCTCGCCTTCTCGGCAGCCAGGGCTTCTGTGGCTCGCCTATTCTCTACCTCCTCCTGCAGCCAGATCACCTCCTTTTTCAGTGAGGCCAGTTCTTCCTGCAGGGCAAGCATTTCCTGATGTCTCTGCGATGCTAGAGAAGTCGCGGTCTGGAGTTGCTCCTCCAGACCCTTGAGTCTCGTCTCCTTCAGACTGAGAGTTTCCTCCTTCTTCTCAAGGGTTGCGGACACCTCCTTATTCTTCTCCTGCACAGCTTGGAACTGATCCTCCGCTAGCCGCAACTGCTGCTGGAGTTCCTCCATACTGCGCTGGTTCTCCTGGGCTATGGATTGCATCAGGGTGGCAGACTGCTCCCTCTCCCCTTCCAGACGGGCGATGGTGCACTCATACTCCTTCAGCTGCTCCCACTGTGGAGGAAAAAACAACTGCTAAAACTGGGGAATAATTTAACCCCTCACCCGAAGAGGACTGATATTATCGTCAGGGTAAGTGATTACCTCCATGATGGGGCCCATGACTTCTCCACTCTCCTGTGTCTGGGCTTTTTGGAGTTCGTCCTCTAAAGAGGAGATCTTGCTCTGCAGTATCAACATCTGCTCAGTCAGAAACTCCTAACAGAGATAATGTGTTTGAGTTAGAAAGACAGAATGTGGAAAGCGCGAGCGCAAAAAGGTGTTTCTGAACCTGCATTTATGAAGCGCAGATCTAACATCAGGTTCCGCCTGTACATATCGTGTTAGTAATTATTTTGTAAAAGGCGGAGATGATTTTTAGATCAGCACTCAGACACTTTTATGAACCTACATCCTGGGTTACTGAATGGTGAATTGTATTGTGGCACCATGGACTCTCATTGTATGAATGTTACAGCAGGCCACAAGAGGGAGTTGAGAAGCTGATTATGGTAATAAGTTTTAGGCTACAGGTAAGCAAAGTTAGTCTCTCCATTCCTGTGTCATGTCCAACACTGTGCAGTAGTCCATCCTGAAAAATTCACTGAAGAAAAATTGTCAGTCACTCAGCAACATTACAAAATGTAAGAGAATACAGAAAACATTAGCTAGGGAACATGAAAGTTGATGGTGTAGCCTACCTTAGTGTTATAATTGTAGTAAAATAAACCACATTTTTTGCACAATTCATTTCTTCAAAGGACCATAGTTAAAACTGAGTACTATTCATTAAGAACATTCTTAAGAAGCTACTGATCTTCGGCGGCCAAGATAAAAATTAGCATATTAAAGTATAACAAATTTTTACAGAAGTGTATTTTAGAAATGCAAATCCCTTCATATTTTGTGAAAGCTCATAAAAATAAGGCCAATCTAAAATATGTATTCATTCAAGCGGCCTGTAAGTAGGTTCAAGGATGAAACATTGTTTCAAATCTTTTTTTCATTGAACTAAAAACAGACAGAATCATACAGTCAGAATATACAGACATAATATAACTGTAAACAATTTATTTTAGGCTTACTATAACATTGCAAGCCACAACCAGAAGTTTTTGTCTATCCTGAACAAATCCTAACGCATTATTTGCTTTGCCTGCAGCAAGGCTCGAACACCGGTCCTCTGCATGGGAGCCTGTGTCTCTAACCACTATGCTATTTAACAAGGGGTAGTCAGTCAGTAAGAGACATTGGCTCTTCTGGGCCGGCACTGCTTACACAGTGCGGCAAAAACCATAAAAATAGTAACACTTCAGAGCCAAAAAATAATTATAAAGCTATTTAGTTCATAGAATCTCAAAGTGCTTCAAGAGAGAAAAATAAACCATCAACAACCTTCAGGCCACCCAGGCGTAGGGCTACACGTGTCATATAATCATAATCAAAATTGCTATACTGTCCCACATACACAACAGCATGGTTAAGGCCTAGTCCACACATAGATGGGTATTTTTTAAAATGGTGTATTTTCTCCTTTGTTCTTAAATAAAATCCAGTCCATACAAGCACTGTTTTAAAACAAATTTCCGTCCAAATGAAATGGAAAAACACGCTGTCAAGCACTGTCAAAGAGTATGCCAAACCAACAGATGACAATATAACCTTAACCTCAAAGCAATGTTGGCCAATCAGGTTATATACACTGCTTACACCCAAATGTTCCAAAATCAAAACTCCTTAACAGAACTGCAATATTTGAACAGAAAAAAAAATCCCAAACAAATATTATCCAAAAAAACAGCCTCATCCAGACAGCAAGAAAGATCTTTGATGTTTTTAAATGTGAAGTCGTGCACAAATGCTGCGATGAGTCGCACCACCAGCAGGCCTTACCTTCTGAGCCATGGCCTGGCTGAGCTCTGCCTGGAGGTAGCTATGCCTGCTGCTCCACTCGGCCTTGGCCAAGTCCTGGGCCTCCGTCAGCCTTTGCACCTCTGCCTCGGCGCTCGCCAGCCGAGCAATCACCTCTCGCATCTGACACGCAAACAAACAAATTGAGAGAACTCCAGGTTGAGAGAAAAAAAAAAACGGGATAAGACCAAGTGGATTATTTTCACATGGGGATGATTTGGGAAAGTTGAAAAAAGCAGTGCTGGTCACCTGGGACGACAGCATGCCGTTCTCCTCTGTGAGGTCATCCACCTTGCGCTCCATCTGAGACGAGCTGGTTTTCAGCTCTTGACACTGCTTCAGCACCTCGTGGAGACGACTCCGAAGCCTGGCGGAAAGATTGGCACGATTATACAGGCGAAACGCTCAGGCGCCCGCCTGGCAGTATCGCGGCATGACCGCCCTTCGCTCCCTTCCTTACCCCTCATTTTTGCTGAGTAGGTCCCGCAGCTCGTCCCGCGGTTCCTGCTCTTGCTCGGCCTTTTCTCTAAGTAGCTTCTCGATGCGGAACTGCAGCTGGCAGATCTGGCTCTCTACGGGGGGGGGGGGGGGGGTTAAGAAACCTGACGGAGGTGGTGGTTTCGAGAGACTGCGTCACCGATCTGACACGCGGATGGCTTACCCCGGTGTTCAAGAGTGCTGGTGCTGGAGGCCAGGTCTTTCTCCAGCTCGTCTCTCATGTCCCTCTCCTGACGGAGCTGGGTCTGCAGCTTCTTCAGCTGGAACTGAGGAGTGTTCATCACCTCCTGCAGAGGAGAACTGGACCAGGAAACAAATACCGGCATTGACAAGTGTTGCAAGCCACTATTAGCAAACCTCGATGTGAAACGACTTCTAGTCAAGGTAGCTAGTCTACATTCGTAATAATGGATTTCTTCCTTAAGAAAATGCCTGGTTATCTTTCTAAGCTAAATGGGAGGAGGAACGGCGCTCTGAAACTATCTAGACCAGTGGTCTTCATTCAGGGCTGCTGGTGGACCCTGGTGGCCTTCAGTGCAGCCCTTAACATGCCCATTGCATGAAGGACGGTAACTTTGACACTAGTGTAGCAACCCTCACACTGATGTGTTATCAACAAACGTGGACCTCAACTGAAAATTAGCGTAGAACTACACCCGACACACAAAACAAAAAAGGCCACATTGCATATACAGTTGTGCTCAAGTTTGCATACCCTTGGAGAATTGGTCATTTATGTACCATTTGTAAAGAAAACATGAGTGAGCAGGCAAAACACATTTATTTCTTATGGGATTCCCATTCAACTGTAGGACATAGCAGAACAGCACAATCATAAAACAAAACATGGCAACAAAGAAAAAAATTTGAACTGATGCCTGTTCAAAAGTCTGCATACCCTTAGTTCTTAATACTGCGTATTGCCCCCTTTAGCATCAATGACAGTGTGCAGTCTTTTGTAATAGTTGTCTATGAGGTCCCAAATTCTTGCAGGTGGTATAGCTGCCCATTCTTCTTGGTAAAATGCCTCCAGGTCATGCAAAGTCTTTGGTCGTCTTGCATGAACCGCACGTTTGAGATTTCTCCAGAGTGGCTCGATGATAGTAAGGTCAGGAGACTGTGATGGCCACTCCAGAACCTTCACCTTTTTCCTGCTGTAACCACTGGAGGGTCAACTTGGCCTTGTGCTTATGGTCATTGTTGTGCTGGAAAGTCCAAGAGCGTCCCATGCGCAGCTTTCGTGCAGAAGAATGCAAATTGCCTGCAGTATTTTCTGCTAACATGCTGTATTCATCTTGCCATCAATTTTCACAAGATACCCGTGCCTTTAGAGCTCACACACCCCCAAAACATGAGTGAGCCACCACCATGCTTCACAGTGGGGATGGTATTCTGTTCACTATAGGCCTTGTTGACCCCTCTCCAAACATAGTGCTTATGGTAGTGACCTGCGCCCCACGGCTCAGTATCTAGTCTGCTCAGTGCATCTACGTGAGAGGTAAGAAACCCATTGACTATTTATACACAGACACCAATTGCAATGTAAAAAGCCACAGGTGTGGGAAATTCAACTTTAATTGCAATTTTCACCTGTGTGTCACCTTGTGTGTCTGTAACATGGCCAAACATTCATGGGTATGTAAACTTTTGATCCGGGCCATTTGGTTGATTTCTGTTATCATTATGATTTAAAAAGGAGACAAACAACTATGTGATAATAAATAGCTTCATATGATCACTATCCTTAAATAAAAGCATAGTTTCTGCATACTCAGTCATATTTTCAAAATCAATGCCAAGATTTCACAATTTCCACCAGGGTGTGCAAACTTATGACCACAACTGTAAGCACCATTAGCCTAACTTGACCAACTTCTTGTCTGGAATCTATGGGATCCAGTTTGAAGTCCAGGTGATTAGGATAGACCTGGACCCCCCAATATGATTTTCCCAAAGCCTATTTATCTCTGTCTGATTTATGCAAAACATTGAAGTTCCCTAAAATAAAATATGGCCCAGCAAATTGTCTAATACCTTAGTTAGAAAGAACTCAGTATATTCTAAGCAAAACATATTTGTTCTAAGAAATGAATACACACCACATGCAACTGGACACAGAGAGGTAAAAACTGTTACCAAATTGAAAGAGTAGTATTGCCAATTCCAAGTCAGAGGAACACTCACCTGCTACAATTAAAACAACCTTAGTAGCAACAACGATCGGAAGTCACTCACATCTCAAGGTGTGTTGACAGTAGCTATAGTGTTAGAGTATTAATCGACAGAGCAGCTAGCAAACATCAGCTGTTCTACAAGTGGGATGTTAGGTGGGACACCAGAAGGACTTAGTGCAAGTGACAGCAAGAAAGTGAGGGACAGAGCAATACCTGACAGATGAAGAGGCTACTGTATTTAGGTCCAGAAACTGAACGGAACGTGTTCCCTTTTTGCGATGGATGACTGGGGACTCATTATCACTGAACACACTGGCAGAAGGGGATGTGAAGGAACTGGAGACATCACTGGAGATGTCACTGGAGAGACTAAACAGAACTGAAAAAGACAGAGTCAGTATGCACATGTTTGCATGTTGCTATTTTAATGTGTAATCTGAATCATTTGCGTCAAGACTTACGTTTCTTTTGTAGATACTTCTCCAAGTTCTTGCTTAAAAAGAGGCTGCTCTCATTTTCCAGAACAAAGCGGAGCATAGAGGCAAGCTCAACCTTGGCCATGATAAGATAAGTCAGTCACATCATTCAACTGCTCTAGGGTCATAGAAAAGGTGATGAAATACCACTGAAAGCATGACACCGTACCTCAAACTTGGGTTCCAGTCCGTTCAGGGCAATATGGCTGTTCATCACACTGTGGTATAGAAGAAGCACAACCACCTGAGAAAACAACCCACATGGTCTGGGTTAGTGATGGACAGAATCATACAAACATCTTATGAATTAACCTAATCAAATTTTATTGTTTACTTCACATCACAGTCTATACTGTATATTCTTATTGCATATATTCTTTAAAAATACATACTTGTAATATTTTTACTCCTTAAGGATTTCTTCTAAAAGTGCATTGCACTGTAGGTAGTGCTTGCAAATATTAATAATAATAATAATAATAATACAATGGACTTGTATAGCCCCTGCTCCATCCATCCATGTGTATATTTGAGCGCTTAAATTAATGAAACTGATACCTTTGATAACTCCACGTCCAGATTTACACCATCTGTGATGTTGTCCCAGGAGATGGCAGCTCCCTGCTCTGTTTTGCACTCGTTTTTACCTGGAAAAACACCATGACTGGACCATAAACGGGACTAGTAAAAAAACTCCCCGATCACATTAAGAACTACAACATCAGCAAACCTCTGAAGAGTGAGCGGTGAGTGTGACTCACCTTGCAGAAAGTCGGAGACCAGCTTAAGCCTCTCCTGGACAGGCTGACCCACGCAGGACTTGGGGGGCTCTTCCTTTCTCCTGTCAGAATTACAGATATCAGTGACCAACACAACAACCTAATACAGCAGTAGAGACAAATCGAAGTCAAGTCCGAGTAAACGGAAATTTTTTCGTACTCACAGTTTGTAAACGACCTTCATTAACACAACTCCATCGTGTAACTCTTTTATTGCCCTTACCGGGACGTCCACATTTAGGTGGTTTATCTGGAAACGAAAATTAGTTAAAAATTAGTTAGACACAATATAGCTATAACAAAACGGCTAACAACGACCACAGATAACGAAGTCGACTTACCCAGTGCAATAATGCATTTTCTTTATCACGGTGAATCTTCATCTTTGCTGCTCACTAGTTACTATGAGCTACTTTGCATGAATAACAGAAAATAGGAGGAGATACAGTATTCAGATAGCGTTAGCAAATAACTAGTATGTTGTTAGCAACTGTAGTCGTATGCAATGGCTTGTTTAGTCACAAGGGAATCCGGGCTGGTCACCAAAATAGTGAAGCACTGCATCGTCACACATGTCAAATTATTGTGATGTTGGAAATTGTCTTTGACAACTTACCCATCAACTTCCTAAAACCTAAATTGCCGTTATGGTTATTGGCAGTTAGCCAGGTAGTTAGTTACAGTAAATTAGGACACGGAATTTAAAATCATAGCTAGCTAGTTACCGTTGTTTGTACGCTAATTCAACCATTATTAATGATTAGAAGTAGAAGCATTACCTTGACAATTTCCGATAGCTATATGTAGAAATCATTAAGCAATTCTGTCTCAAAAAGACACATATCCAACAAGCACTGAAGTGCTGACACGTCAATGCTAAATCTACACTACCTAGGAAAGTGTATCTACTCTTTCAAATTTCGGCGCTGAAAGTCAAGCTTTTCTATTGGAAGCCGACTTTGCTGCCAAACGCTGATTGGTTTTTTGTGCGGAACTGGACAATTCGACCAGTGCTGATTTACTGTAGTTTTCGGTGATTTAATTACTGCGGTTTTGTTTAAGTTTTCATACATAACACATTTGAGTCTTAGTAATTCGTCATATATTAAGGCCATTTTAATTTCAAAGGAACGTCTTAGAGCAACCTTTCTGCAACATTTTAGAATATAAGGACATATATAAACTACATTTCCCACATTCCAAAGATTTGTCTCCCTGGAAACCGGCAGATCTAAACAAGTGTCTTTCACAATGTCTGTGGGATTTTAGGGGTAAGTTAACTGATCTAGTTTGCACAATTATGTTGTATATTAAATAGTATGTAGAAGTCTAGTTATTTCAAGAAGAAATGTATCCCATTGTTTTATTGCAGGTGCCTTCTGGAACAATTTGTTATTCAATTAAATGTTTATGCCTTAGACGTTTAAATTATTATATTCGCATCCTATACAGGCTAGCCATTATATTTGGCTGTAAAATGTATGGAGCTCCTGTGGATTTATCCTTCAAATGCCTCAACTCAATGACAGGTAAACCAGCACTTCTTTCACATCACTGTTAGTGGAGGTGAAGAAAAAGAGACAAGAAAGCCACTATTAAGATGCAGTCAGTGTTGTCCCTTCTCCTCAACACTATGAAAATACCCTTCCCAGGTTAGAAAGACAAACTAATAATTTCATCAGGAAGCTTTTAAAATGTAAACAAGGGATACACAGTTAAGGAATCTTAACCTTTATTATCTATTATCAATCTAGAAGACTCCCTTTTGTAGCCATGTCCCAATATGCTAAAATGGCACCTTACTATTTTTACCTCTCTCTCCCAGATGCTCTGATGGAGGAGCCCAACCAGGGCCTGAGGCCCCTGAAACGGAATGCAGAGAAGAAGTTCTGCAGCCGTTCGTTGCGTCTCAACAACAACACTATCACAGACTTGAGTGGTTTCAGTAATACCGTCTCAGCCTTCCTCTCAGAACCCTCGCAGCTTGCCTGGGTCGACCTGTCCTTCAACGACATCTCCAACATAGACCCAGTGAGTTGCGTTTAAGTCTTACACATGCACAATAGTCACATACAGTACATAGATATGCTAGCTGTATGCACTTATAGTAACATTTTTTTGTTCAGTGAAAGATTTTGTTTTTGTTTGGGGCCGGTCTTCCAGCAGTTTTTAATTTGAAATGATACAAATAACAGTGGGTAGACAGTGGGTATTTTCATTCATATTAGATTAACCATTTAGAAATTAAAGAACATAGTACGTAGCCTACCGATTTTAAGATGTACAAATATTTGGAAAAATTAAAGCACATCTAACTACCAAGACCAGGGCTCGAAACCTGCTTGAGGATTAGACCATGGGTCCCGGGATGGGGCAATTCAACTGGCCAGCATCATCAGGGTTTTCAAGTTAAATAGTCAAGTATGGTTGTGGTGCTTCGTCATGCTTAAGCGACTCCTTGTGGCATCATGGGTGCATGTGAGCTCAATCAAGGTAGAAGACCAGAGAATGCATTCACTTTGTCAGGTAGGGATTCCGGTCTAAATTACCTGATGGAGCATGGTAAAAACCAGAATGGCATGTGCTTTGAAGGACACATATGTCAATAGTCTGAGTCTGCTGAATATTGCCGCAATAAAGTACACGGTAAAATTGTTGGAATACAGTGTAAAAAAATAATGAAAAACCTTTGGACTTCACTTTGTACACAGCATATTGTTTACTTTGAGACAAATCTATTGTCTTCCTGAATAGACACAGCCTAGAAATATGTTAACATTAGTAACTCAAAGCATTTGCATATCAGTAGCGATCATCCTAAAAGCCTGTGGTGTGTTTGTGTGTCTTCTGTCCTAGGTCCTGACAGAGCTGAAAGAACTGCGAGTGTTGTATCTCCATGGCAACAGTATCTGTAAGCTTTCAGAGGTGGATAAGCTGGGCATCCTACCCTTCTTGCATACACTCACGCTGCACGGCAACACAATGGAGAACGACGGGGGCTACAGGTACAGACACTCAACAGCGTATTGATGAAATGAAAGGGCAGAAGTGATGTCATTACATTACGCTTACACCTGCAAACACAGGCTGCCTCCAAGACGCCTTCGCTTAGTCCCAGACAGTGGGGTTGCAGTGTGGTTTATTCAATAGCATGCTCACCTAGTGGTACTATCTGAAAGTCGGTTGGTCTGTTCGCCAAGTGCTATGTGAATCTGAGACCTATGCAGGCCCGGATCTATTGGGGGGCTATGCCCCCCCAGATAGAATCTGTGCCTCCCACGGTGTTGTCCCCACTTAAACACTGCAAATGGAAATGAATTAGATATGCCCCCCCTTTTGATAAAAAATGCCCCCTCAGTCATTTCATCGTGGAGCCGGGGCTGGGCCTATGTGTAACTGGTATCGAGTTAAGAGTTGCAGCTGTGTAACATTCCGAAAGGTGCTCAAATGGAGCAAAGAGTAGTCCCATTACACCTCGCTCGGTTGCCCGTTGCCAACACCAAACCTCAGTTCTCCCTCACTGCTCTGCGCCATGTTTCTACAGGTTTAGTGCAGTCACATGTCACTTAATTCCCCGTTGCTGTAGTTCTAAGGTCTTCTTCAGAGAAAACGGTTCTTTACCCGAACAAACACTTGTAAAGAAACCTTTGTGTGTTGGTTTTTCATGTTTGTGTTTGTAGGGGGTATGTGATCGCAGCTCTGCCTCACTTGAAGACGTTGGACTTCAGCGCTGTTACGCGAGAGGAGCGGATAATGGCCCAGATCTGGCATCAGCCTGGCAAGCGTGGCAAAAACACACGGAAAAACCAAGACAACTGATGCAGTAACTGTGCGTTACTTCACTGTAATGAAATATGAGAATTGAACTCACTTTACTACGTTAATCAATATCCCTATGATGGTAAAGAACAGCTTAATTGAAAATGTTTGAATCATTACTATGTACACTTATGCAAGATGTGACACTTAACATCATTAGGTTAGTTGGATCCCCACACAATTCTCTTAATACAGACATAAAGAACACCAGCCTTTCTGCTGAAAGTCTTTAATGCATTAATTAAATGGGGGGGTATTAACTGAATATCTTAAACTTTTTGGTTCTAGCCTAAAAAAATTAATGTAATTCATGTAGTAATACACACTAAAGTAACAAAACAAAAACAAACAAAACACTATAAGCACACTGCAAAAAGCCCAAATTAATTTCTCACAGACTCGTAAAATAATCACAGCCTTGCAGATCATCCCTTTTAAGAACCCAGTGGGGCACGGCCCTTGCCTCACACATTGAAGCCCACCCGCCACAAAGCATAAATATACGTAAAACAGAAATAAATATCACAATAACACCTCTGATGGTTTTAAATGTGGGGGATAATCACAGATTGTTTTTTATCCCACTCTGCCATGACAGGTGTTAGTTACTGGTTAACATGAGTTAATTGTCACAATCTGTTGTGTTTCGTTTAAAAACCTAACAAACCTGGATGTTAAAAGTGTTCTTGGGTCACAAAAACCGTTGTGTTATTAGTTTTGTTTGGATCCTAAAACAATCTTAGTGGAGCTTTAGCCAATCCTGACCAACAGTTCATCTGCCAAGGGGAGGTGCATACAATCCCTTTCTTGCTTCTGACGGAAACACAAATCTGTACATAGAAGGCATCGACACTTCAATGATTCATTTACAATAAAAGCCCACGAAACATACCCAACCCCTAGACCCCAGTCCTCACTAAGCCTCCTTTGCCCCCAGTATGGTTTGTGTGAAATCTAACGATATGAATCCAAGGACTGCCAGCTGAACAATTTAAGTGCTAATAGGAAGCATGTTTCTCCCAGAGATCTCCATTCACCCTTGCACTTTGCCAGCATAAGCGGAATTCTATACAAGGCTCATACAGGTTGTGTGGATTTGACCGCAGGTGCTCCGGTTAGAACAGACTTCCTGCAGTGTTTAAATAAATCCCAGTGAGGACTTACCACATTAGGGCCATCTAAGGAATTTAACAAAGATATGGGAGAAGAAAAACGTGTTGGCTCTTCATTGATATTTGGATTTGATGAAATGAGTGGTACGGTGTGTTCCGAGTGAAAAGTCCAGTGTCCCAACCACAGCACCCCCATGCTCACAGTAACGGCCTGGCTGAATGTGCATCACTTTTTTTCTCTCCCCTCTCTCTTCGCCCCATTTCTTCCTTCGTTTTAAGGTGAATAATCCTTACATCTTACATCTCTAACTGTGCTTAATACATTACGGTTGCCGTCTACACCTGAAACGCTTAGCCGGAGAG
>JACXGI010009016.1:0-12353 GCA_016801175.1 Esox masquinongy
GGGTCTAACTCACAGAACACGTTGGTATCAGGTTGTCAATAGGGTCTAACTCACAGTGCCGTGATGGGGCGTCAGCAGGGCTGGGTGCTGGGTGATGGCTTCCACAGCCGACAGAGTATTCCTGATCAGTTCCTCAGAACCAGCTTGTCCTGGGAATCAAACACAGCAGTAAATTCAACTAATGTACTGTACAAGACAGTTGCCTATATTCAAATGAAACCTTCTGAACCGTAGTGTACACTACTAAACACCAGCAGGCAAACATTCACTCACCTATTGCACTACCCAGACTGGTCTCACTGGCATCAATGGATGTTATGTGATTCTGGAATACACAACATAAGTTAGATACTGAGAAGTGCAAAAGGCAATGGGACTACATCGCTGTCTCAAGGACTTACCAGCAATGCTCCAAATTTCAAGAGAAACTCCTCAGTCAGAACCTGTGGCCTGAATATCTGTAGGGACGAAGGGAGAAAGAGATATTTCCACAGTGTGTTCCATTTACAAAGTTATCTAGCTATCTTTCTGACCTCTGCCAACCTGTCTTCTTCTCTAACTCTTAATTCCCTTCCAACCACAGCAGAGTATTGCTTTATTTTTATCTCACCAGGTCCCGTGGTGCACACACACACGCGCACGCACGCACACACGCACGCGCGCACACACACACACGCGCACACACATGCGCGTTGCATGAAGTCTGCTCCGAACGCCCCGCGCGGCTTAAAAGGACTTCTCCATATGTTGATGAAGAGCTCCAGGGCAGTGGAGTGACAGGCACACACCAGAGCATCAGTAACTCCATCACAGCCCCAGTGCCATCTAGCTTTAATATCATCATCTTATTACCCACGCATGGCAAGGACCACAGCTATTAGGGACAGCTTTCTGTCACGACACAGCTAAATAACAGGAACCCCCATTTAACAGACTGTTAAATGGAACCTTATAAAATGAGGTACAGGCGGTCGAAGGAGGGGGGGGGGGGTCTGTCAGAGTGACAAGTTATTACTTTTCAGATGAGATGTCTCAATCGGCGCCACCACTCTGGCTGCGTGTGTTTGGTCACAGACAATGGCAGGGGAAATAGAGGAGCTGGATTTAATCAGTCCATGGTTTCATCTCCCAGACTGCTTAGTGACAAGCATCTCGTTAGGATTTATTCATTTTAAATAATTTCTGCTCAATTGAGACTGTCACCACTAAATCCAATTTCCCCACCATTTAGAAAACTGGCAATAATCTCGCTGGGAGGCAGAGTGGGGTGAAAAGTAATATAAGAAAAATTAACCTAAATGCCGTTTTGAAGACGTTTATATGACAACTCCGGGTATTTGTAATCATGGCTTTGGAAAATAAGGATTATTTAAAGTTTAACCTAAAATTAAAGTTAAATAGTGTATCAGCTATGACTGGTATCTAAATCTGTTTAGTCACAGTAACATACATACTTTTTATATGCATACATCAAATTATGTATGCATATAAAAAGCATACATAATTTGACGTCAGATGAATGGATGTGAACCTTTCACCTGGTCGTTGTCACCCTGGTACACATAATGCCCACCCACCTGTCAGTGTTCACCTGTCTCTAGTTATTCAAATGGCCCATAACTCTATTGGTATTAGTCTCCAGTTAAATCAATTCTGACAGTATACAGCTAGGTCTTCAATAACTCTAATTAACATCATTACATTGCTAGGATAAAAAATGAAGGCACCACCAACAGTATACAATATGTCAGCATTATATGAAGCAAACTCGATTACTTACGAAGGTTAACCCGAACAAGGTTGATCAACTGTCTGACAGATTTCTTTTTGGGAGCCGAGTGAGCTAATAAAAAAGATGTCCTACAAAAGGACAAGCTTGTTAAAAATACTAATGCAAAACCTAGTTCAACACTCGTCAAGTAACCTTGTCAAGACCCCACTGAGCAAATGGGGCAAGGTTTCAGTTTACCATCATCCAAGAAGAAGCTGTCCGTTTTGAATGGACCTCTGAGCACATTCTGCCTGGTACTTTTCAGCATTTTTTCAATTTCTGAAAAGACCTGTGAAGCGGGGCCTTTGTGTGAGGCCTTATTAACGCTGACTGTACACAGCACTTGACGCGTGAGAGAGGTGTGTGACCGGGTGCCTGCATGTGACTTTGACTGCAGCGCTCTGATCCAATTAGCCATGGCTCTGCTCAGATAAGTCATCGTCTCTGGCACTGTTCTCCGCTCTGCCTCTGATGAAGTTGATTAAGATCTCAGCTCGTTTGGATGAACAGGGAGAGACTCGCAGCTCTTAAAGCTGACATCTAACCCCCTGATTCCTATCTACTATTAGATTGGCTTTAGGTGGTAGGAATAGCTGCTTTTCTAAAATCTTCTTGCTCAAGCTATCAATAGGCATCAGTTGAAGCCTTTAGGCGGTGCGCTGTGTGCACATATGTCTTATGATGGACATATTTCTATGAGATTGCTGCAAGATGTTCAAACTGCCAACTGACAGTTGTTCAGCTATGTCAGAGAGGCAGACCCATCAGGGCTCCTTAATGAACCTGGGTATCCGTTTGGACATATTTTCAGCTGGCGTTGATGCACTGCAAGTGTCAAGTGCACGTTAAGCTGGTAATTAGTACTGTTGCACATGGATTGGTAAGTGAACTGTCACAGGGACTGAAGGGAATATTTGAGGTATGTCTTCAAGAATGCGTTCCAAAGAGCTATGTTCAGGCAGCATGTTGGCAGGTACCTTTAAGACCAACTGAAAGCTAATGTTAGCTGTAACGCAGTTGGTTTTATCATGCATTTTGAAAGAGGTAAGGCATTCTGTGCTGCCCATATACACATGAAACACACATTTCCTAAGATTTTGAACAAACAGAATTATATATACAGTATAATTCATACAGCATTAAACAACAATTCTATAGGATTGAGATCTGAGCTTTTACTTGGCCATTCCATAACCATCCATTTCTTCTTTTTGAGCAATTCTGTTGTACCTTTGCTTGTGTGTTTTGTATCATTGTGTGTTTTGTATGCAAGACCCATGTTCGGTTTATATTTTTGAAAGATGGCCTCAAATTTGCTTCCAGAATTCTCTGGTCACCAGTAACATTTAAAGTAACCTTTATCAATGAATGTGGTTGGAATTCTGCTCACATATCCATGTAAAATATGTAAAAATGTAAAAAAAAATGATACTTATTTCAGATATTAATTAAATAAAGTTAGTCACAATCCCACACCCCCTTGTAAAAAAGTAACAGCCCCCACAAAAAAACTGGTTACACCACTTTTAGCAGCATAAAATGCATCACTCTTACAATGTTGTGGAGGAATTCTGGCACACTACTCCATGCTGAGCTGGATTAACCCTGTGAGCTTTGTGGGTTTTCGAGCATAAACCGCTCATTTCTGGTCTTTCCACAGCAACTTAATTGGGTTTAGGTCTGGACTTTGGCTAGTTTAGGTCTGGACTTTTCAAAAAAACTAACATTTCTTGTTTTTCAACCATTCTGATAGTGACCTGTGTGTTATGTTTCAATGTCCTGCTGTATGACCCACCTGCACTTCAGCAACAGCTTAAGGATGGCCTGATATGTGCCTGTAAAATTGTCTGATACAAAGCAGAATTCATGGTTCCTTCAATGACAGCAAGTTGCCCAGGTCCTGAGGCAGAAAAGCATCCCCAAACCATGATACCGCTTCTGCTAAGTGACAAATGTCTGACAAGCCCATACTCAGGCATTTCCCAGAAGGCCTTGCCCCTACACCAGTCCAAATGCTATGAAGCCTAGGCATATTTACATATTAAAAGCCGTGGCATAACTTAGAACAATATGTACTAAAAACAAGCTAATGTTATTGTAAAAAGTAGCTAACGTGTTGTGGACACATGGAGGTCACCTGTGAAGTTAGGAGCTGGAGCACCACAGTCATCATGGGCAAACTCTGCTTCAGCTGCTTGGCCTGGACAGTGGAGGGGTGCCTCCTGCCAACCACGCTCCCCAGGGCAGACAGCATGTCATCTACACGTTAAAGAGGAGAGGTCGGTTACACACACACGCACGCAAAAACCCCTCTTTATCTCCTCTGTCATCACCTCCTCCCCTTTTCCCGTCCTCTCTTCCACTTTCCTGTCTAGCCCTCTCCTTCCTCCCCATGATGTTACAGGAGGAGGAGTCCTCAGTGGTTTGAACCTGTAGGGTCAGGCCCCAGTCTGAGGAGGTGCCATGGTTAGCACCGCTGATTTCCAAATGAAACGGCAGGAAAAGGTCGATACCTGGCCGGGTGCTTTAAAATTCAATCAGAAAGGTAATTAAAGAGAGGGGGAATCAAATTGGCTTGCTCCATCCAGCCATTAATGCAAGTTCCTCTCTTTGCTTCCCTTCACTCAGTCTCCTGTCCTCTCCACGCTGTGTTTTTTGTGTTATTGTGATTGATTTACCCAGAATGTCTGGCAGCTCCAGCACCATGTGACGGATGAGCAGATCCAGGCATTTTGACAGGTATTCATTGTTGCTTTGTTGCTCTTTCCCTGGTGTGGCCTTTCTGATGTCTCTTTCAATGTACATCACCAGCCTGCAAGACGAGCCAAGAAAAAATTACTATTCACCTACATCCTCCAATCTACCCTCGAGCCGGACACAGCCGGGATCGATACAGCCCACTGAAAACAGAATTAGTAAGATGTATTATAGCAAATAAATTGCATTCATTAAAAACAATTAGGGTTTGAAAATAAAGGGCAATAGATTCAGAGATCAATGACGACCATTAAAACTGCCTCAAGCCGCAACAAGAATTTTGAGCTCAAACACATACAAGTTGGAACAACCCTCACAGACAGGGGAATAATAATTGGCAAAAACTCAGCAAAGAGGTGCAAGCGCCAAACATTGCCATTAAACTGACAACACCAGTGTACACAGGCACAGTACAACAAACAGGATAGGAGGACAGATGTCTCTTAATCAGTCCATATAAGCTGCATGTATGCATGTCAGTCAGTTAGCAGATACAGCTGCAAAACCAACACTGGCCCACACAGCCCCCGGGCCTGGGCTTATTAACAGGCAGTGTTAATTAGGCCCGGCTTGTTTGTCACCAACAGAACACACGTCTGAATAACACACTCCATCCGCGGACGTCTACCCGGCAGGCATCCCATCCCCTGACGGAAAACACCTGGCTTCCAAATTAGACACAGATGAAAAACACTGAAAAAATTGAGAGAATCACTTGAGCAGGAAAAGAAGCTCCACTTCTGCACACCCGATGTGTTCCACAGCAAGGACTAACTGGTACTTGCATGTAATAATTGTCACGCAGATGTTTTATAGTAAACATGGTCTTTAAACACAAGAAAATATTCAAATTATCACAACAAAGTTATTATTTGAAAGACATATTTCAGTATAGCATGGAACCTTGGGGCTATAGTAATACATCCTTATTGTGGCAGTGTATTATTATACACAGGAAGACGCTTTTCCCCAGTATTACAGGAAGACACCTTTCCCCGGTGTTACAAGAAGACACCTTTCCTTAGTGTTACAGGAAGACACCTTTCCTTAGTGTTACAGGAAGACACCTTTCCTTAGTGTTACAGGAACACACCTTTCCCCGGTGTTACAAGAAGACACCTTTCCTTAGTGTTACAAGAAGACACCTTTCCCCGGTGTTACAAGAAGACACCTTTCCTTAGTGTTACAGGAAGACACCTTTCCTTAGTGTTACAGGAACACACCTTTCCCCGGTGTTACAAGAAGACACCTTTCCTTAGTGTTACAAGAAGACACCTTTCCCCGGTGTTACAAGAAGACACCTTTCCTTAGTGTTACAGGAAGACACCTTTTCTTAGTGTTACAGGAAGACACCTTTCCTTAGTGTTACAGGAAGACACCTTTCCTTAGTGTTACGGAAGACACCTTTCCTTAGTGTTACAGGAAGACACCTTTCCTTAATGTTACAGGAAGACTCCTTTCCCCGGTGTTACAAGAAGACACCTTTCCTCAGTGTTACAGGAAGACAGCTTTTCCTGAGTGTTACAGGAAGACACCTTTCCTTAGTGTTACAGGAAGACAGCTTTCCCCGGTGTTACAAGAAGACACCTTTCCTCAGTGTTACAGAAAGACAGCTTTCCCCGGTGTTACAAGAAGACACCTTTCCTCAGTGTTACAGAAAGACACCTTTCCTTAATGTTACAGGAAGACACCTTTCCCCGATGTTACAAGAAGACACCTTTCCTCAGTGTTACAGGAAGACAGCTTTTCCTGAGTGTTACAGGAAGACAGTTTTTCCTGAGTGTTACAGGAAGACAGCTTTTCCTGAGTGTTATAGGAAGACAGCTTTTCCTGAGTGTTACAGGAAGACACTTTCCCCAGTGTTACAGGAAGACAGCTTTTCCTGAGTGTTACAGGAAGACTGTCGTACGGGTGTTGTCGTCGTGTGCGAGGAAAGGAGCCAAACGCAGGGAGGTATGTAATATGTAGTTTCTTATTCAAAGAAAGTTGCACATACCAAGGGAAAAAAAAGGCGTACAAGCGCAAAATGAATCGTGCCAATGGCGCACTATATTCACAACACCAAAACATAGAACAATACCACACAAAGACGCCCAGAAACAAGGGAACTAATATAGGCAACCTAATGAGGGAATGGACACCAGGTGCGTGCAATAACAAGACATGACAGTGCCGTGGGAGGAGGAGCGGCGTGACTAGAAGGCCGGCGATGACGCACACCGAATACCACGCCGGGGGGGAGGGCGTGCGTCTTCCACGTGCGTCCTCGTTACAAAGACAGCTATCCCCAGTGTTACAATACTTTACAGTTGGCCTAGCCCTAAATCAGCCTGAATGCTAAGTAACCTATATATATATATTTACATATTAAAACCATAGAAGTACTTAGTCAGACCACTTTTAATTTCTCCACATTTTGTTGTGTTATATACTTTATAATTGATTAAATGTATTTTATTTCCCATCAAACTACACAATACCTCAAAGTGACAAAGCAAAAACACTTTAGAAATGTGTGCCAATTTATTGAAAACAAAAAACTGAAATATCTCATGTACTTAAGTATTCAGATCCTTTATTTACTTTGTGGAAGCGCCTTTGGCAGTGATCCCAGCTTCAAGTCTATAGGCTGTAGTATAGTATGCCTCTACCAGCGTTGCACACCTGGATTTGGCCAGTTTTTCCCCATTCCTCCTTGTAGAGCCTCTTAAGCTCTGTCAGATTGGATGGGGAGAATAAGTGAACCGCAATCTTAATGTCTTCCCACAGATGTTCAATGGGATTCAAGTCCGGGCTTAGCCTGGCCCACTCAAGGACATCTACAGACTTGTCCCAAAGCCACTCCAGCATTTGGCTGTGTGCTTTGGGTCGTTATAGTGCTTAAAGTTTGATCTTCGCCCTAGCCGGAGGTCCTGCGCCCTCTGGATCAGGTTTTCCCCAAGGGCCTCTCTGAATTTTGCTCCGTTCATCCTTCCCTCAATCCTGACCAGTCTCCCAGTCCCTGCTATTGAGAAGCACCCCCGAAGCATGATGCTCCCACCACCATTCCTAACCAGGTGATGAGCGGTACCTTGCCAAACGAAGTGCTTGGCATTTACAGTGGTTTCCCTGCATAGCCAGTAACAGACTCCTTTTCAGCTGGATACTTTTTCCAATTTCAATTAGTTGGTCAGTAATGTTAGTCCAAATCGAATTAACGATATCTTCTAGTGAATTATTGATAGGAGAGGCGCTGGTCTGTCACAAACCGAGGGAAAACTACTGATTTGACCGGTTGCTGTCTGTCCCAGTGTGCTGGCTGTGCTCATGTCGAGACTTCAGTGAATCATCAGTGTTGCCAATCGAATCGTGTAGATGAAAGAGACATTTATTTATCCTAATTTGCATTCTGGAAGATTTCTTGACAATTATCTACAGATGAAATATTCGATGAAGACGGCAAATAACTGAATCCTCATTCTGGTCCAAAGCATGATAAAAGAAAAAAGATTGCATTGTTATATAAGCTAATGTTAAATCAGTTAGATATAATCCTTAAGACTTTCAATTTAACCTTTAATTGATTTTTCAAGAAAGTCTGGGCTATAAGGTTTTAACCAGCGGAATTCACCAATCTCTTTCTTCATTTTCAGCCGCGCTCAGAGGTCAACCTGCTTTATGAATGGATCTTCTTTCTATTAACAGTGAGAGCCGACTGTACCTATTCCTTTAACTATGTCCTGCGGGAGTATGGTATTCCTTTTAAATATCTTTCCTTAGGTTACTTGTTACACTAATTTGGTGCCGCAAATCATGTCAGCCAAACCTGACTCTTATTTAGGATGTACTATATCCCAAGCTACATTACTAACAAACTTATTAATATGTAACCCATTGGTTGAATGCAATATCAAATAAAGTCCTCAATCTCCCCCGAAATTCTACAAGTAGTACTAAACTTCCAGCTACTTTCTCAACGTTTCCAGTCGATCTATAAAAAGACACGTCGACAACTTAACTTCAGTGCATATTTCACCCTGCATCGCTGTCAAAGCGCGGCCTACAAGTGTCTCTCCGTGTCTTCCCAGACCATTGAAAACACATCACACAAAGCAACAAACTTGACATTTCCACAACAGGGACGCGAGCGCTAGGCTGCTTTATCAGAAGGCATGATGAGGAGGAGGAGCGCGCTGCGCACCACAGTGGAGCTAATTAGAGGAGTGTTTGGGTGAGTGCCGCCGCCTTTCTGCAGACGGTTCTCACGTTGGGAGATAGAGTGGGGGGTCAACACTGACAGGGGCCGCCCTGGGAACACTTGTAAGAGTCTGAGAGCAAATACAAGCCAACAGCATCACATGGCCAGGGAAGAGCGATGAGAGAGGAAGAGACATGGACATCCACAGACGTGGCTGGTCTGGCCTGTTTAAACGGCAACTAGGCCAATTATTTTCCATTTTTAAATGTGATGGGCTCACACCAAAAAGCACAAATGCCTTTTTTTTTTTTTACAAAAGTTAGAACTCAAACTTTCATGAAAACATTTATGAAAACATCACTTTACAGCGTTATGGAGTTTGTATAATTGCAAATAAGTGCTTGGATTTCTTCATAGTTCAATACTTAATTACTCAGACATTATCAACTACTCCGCACCAATTCCGTAAATGTACAACAAAAACAAAGTTACTGACTACAGAAATTATGTCCAATCTTTTCTATTGTGCTTGGTGCTTGTGAGACAGAAAGTTGCAGACAACAAAATTTTTGACCCTTATCAAAACAACCATCTCTCCACTTCTCAGTTGATGGTGGAACCCGCCCCATTTCCCACAAGAAAGGACTTCTATCTCACACCTGGGGCTGAAAAAGCATCATCCCGGCAAATTGTTTTTTCGATTTACCTTTCGCTTCAGCAAACTTGAGTAAACTTTATTACAGAATTCCATTTCTCTGTTTGCCGTGTCATTTTGACAGAACTAATCTGACTGTTTGTTTTCCATACAACGTCACACTTCGATATTGTTTAAGTTCACTGAGTCATTGAGTTCATTGTCAGTTCCACTCTAGTCGTCCTTTACAAAGCGAATCCCCTTGCATGCTCTGGGACACTGCTCATCATGTGTGTGGACCAGTGTGTGTTTGTGTAATAGACCTGTTTATACCTGGAGTTGCAGCAGAGCAGCAGCATGTCCCTGTTACTGGACAGGACCTGCAGGAGAACCAGGAAGGCCTTGGCTCTGATGATGGACGACGGGCTCTCCAGGGAACGCATTATCTTTAACACAAAGTCCTACAACCACACAGACAACAAACACTTGGTGAGCTAGAGAGTTTATCGACTCGTTTAAAGAGACAAAGAGTTCGCCGTTTTGAATTACGATACAGTGTGATCAGTCTTACGTCCTCCAAAAAAAATGATAGCAAGGAGACTGTCGCATTGGTGAATGATCAACAGATTAAAAACTCCTTTTGGATAAAACAACAACACGCTAGGGTTAGTACAGAAATAAACAAAAACATAAGCCATCCCTTTAAGGCCTGCTACATTGTAATGGAATCAAGTGGGGTTGGCTAGCTTAGCGGACCCCTGGAGTCCGACGTGGGGTTGACCTGACGCTGACTGAGCTGGAGGGCTCCCTACGGGCTGAAGTGCTGGCCCAGGTGTTATCACGAACACAGTTTGGTAGGTGCTGCACTGGGAGCGACAGCCTCTCCAAATACACTTATCATAAAACCAGAGGTTAACAGGACTAATTGGCTGAACAGTATTTACTGGGCAACAAATTAGGCAGAATTGATTAACTTTCCCTATCAGGAGCAAATGGAAAAGGCCAGACCAGACCAATCCTAAACACTGTTATTAAATACTGGCTGTTGTGTGTGCAGTTAAGTTAATTAATTTCAAAAGCATCTAGTCTATTCGGCTACAAAAAAAATGTAATTACATCAACAGTATTCCAAGCTGCACTCCAAGATAGTTGCAGCTCCTTACCCAATTAGTGGAGTTGCTTAGAGATTCATTGAAATTAACATTCTATGCAAAGACAATGCATGAATAAACACATGGCTTTCTGGACTTCCATTTGTCAAGGGAATTAAGGAGGAAAATGTATAGCATTTTATAATTGGTGCAGAGGTTATCCAGTAAGTTTTATGCACTCAAAGACTTGTTTTCCCCAGTTAAATTGGAAATTTACATATAAATTAATTCAGGTCAAACTAAATTACCAATGGTAATCATACAGAACCTTGAAGGCAGCAGCGTACAGCACCTTCTTAAATCAATTTCACCGGCTCATTTTCCAATTGATTACCACTTCAGATAATGTGAGATGCGCTGCGTTATTAAAGTACAGTATAATGTCTCATTTTAGACAAATTGGTGCTCCTTCAGTTCATTTCTGTCAAGAAGAACTGTACCAAGAGGGAGGGTCTTGTTTGGGCATTAGCAGACCTAATGCTGTTAGGAAACATGACTGCCCCTCTAAGTGGAGAACTCTGAAAGCAAGATGAATATACTTAAAGATAATCATCACTAAGAGGAAGGCATGTTTGTTCAAGTCTCTCTGACTGTGAGCCAAGTCAGACGGATTTAAAAAAAAAAAAAGAACAGCGCCAGAACTCCTCTCTTTGAAGAAAACTATTTTCCACTGGGCCAGTTGGTGAGGGCCTAAGACAGATAACACATCACATGCATACGCATCTTCCTCTTCATCGCCGAGGTCTTAACCGCACCTTCCTCTTCATCGCCGAGGCCTAACCGCATCTTCCTCTGTATCGCTGAGGTCTTAACCACATCTTCCTCTTCATCGCCGAGGTCTTAACCGTATCTTCCTCTTCATCGCCGATGTCTTAACCGCATCTTCCTCTGTATCGCTGAGGTCTTAACCGCATCTTCCTCTTCATCGCCGAAGTCTTAACCGTAACTTCCTCTGTATCGCCGAGGTCTTAACCGCATCTTCCTCTTTATCTCTGAGGTCGTATCCGCATCTCATCTGGCTTTGGCTGTATGCTCTCCCTTGGAAGGAGCGCCACCCGCTCAGGGAGATAACAGGTAAATGGTAGGAGAGGAGGTGACGGGAAGAGGACAACGGGAGATGAGGAGGAAAATGGTTCATCTACTGTGTTGGCTGGGACCGGCAGTCCTGTACGGCTAATGACCTGTCAGATGTAGTTTAGGAGATGTCTGCAGTGTGGGACAGACGGGACATTTAGTGCTAAAAACGGCCCCCAAAAACACCCGCTAACAGGTTTACATTGGCACAGCATGGAGGGAATAGGGGACGGTGCGTACCCGCTCCTGGACCAGCCTGTGAAGGTGTGCATGTGCCCCAGAAGACAGCATGGCGGTGAACATGGTGAGTAGGTTCTGCTGGACTCGGCTGATCCCTGACACCAGCCTGGCCAGGATGGCCGGCAGACCCACCTTGTCAATCACACTCTGGAAGGCTCCGACTGAGTGGCGGGTGATTCTGCAGAGGGCCTGAGAGACAGGGACCAAGAAGGCCTCGATCACAGATGAAACGGCATTCAAAATGGCATTGTTACACATAATCAAACTACTGTATATCACATAAGAAAGTTAACAGAGTGAGTTAGTGAGTGTTATCGAGTTAGTTAATAGAGTGAGTTAGTGTTATCGAGTTAGTTAATAGAGTTAGTGAGTGTTATTGAGTTAGTTAATAGAGTGAGCTAGTGAGTGTTAATGAGTTAGTTAAAAGAGCGAGTTAGTGAGTGTTTTTGAGTTAGTTAATTGGTGAGTTACTTGGTGGGGTTCCTACTCACGGAGATGGCGCTGACCCGTAGTGAGTCGACGGTGGAGTGAGTGAACAGGTACCAGAGC
>JACXGI010009016.1:12453-23616 GCA_016801175.1 Esox masquinongy
CACACACACACACACACACACACACACACACACACACACACACACACACACACACACTAAATAAGAATGTCTTAAACTCAGGAAGAGTTCTTACACTGCGTGCATTGTCAATATAGCAAGGCTTTGTTAACCTGTAACTCTTTGAAGATAAGTTAAACCAAATAAAACACAATTATGAATCCTACAAGAACACGAAGATCGCATACAAAAGAAATCATAACAATCAGTGGGTAACAATTTGCTTTACACAAATCATTTCAATGGCCGAAATGGTGAAATAGTTCATAGTGAAAAAGGAGCACAGGAATGAAATGCTGACAACACAGGCAGAATGGATTTTTCAATTACGCAAGCATTATAAAAAGGTTAGGAAAAAAATCCCAAAATGATTTTTGTCACCTTGTTATCCTGGTTACAATGTGTTACATCATAGGCCTATTATTGCTTGACTAGACTGCTCAATGTACATGGGCTACACAATCTGAATTAAAATAATGAAACACTGCTGCGGCTTAGCTACATCGTTTACTGCCATCTATATCCATGGCCTAGCAGCCCTCTGCCAAGACAGCGAGTGAGAGAGAGAGAGAGAGAGAGAGAGAGAGAGAGAGAGAGAATAGAGAGGGACTAGGTCCTGATCTAGTTGAGGAGCTGAGTAGGAGGACACCAGTGCTGATTGACAAGCTGCTGGAGGGCGAGTGAGGAGTGAGGAAGGCTGAATCCCAAATGAAACCCCTTTGCCCTAAATAATGCACTAGTTTGGAGTAGAGCTCTATGGGCCCTTGTAAAAAGTAATAGGACAGCAGGGTGCCATTTGGGACACACCTGCAGAATGAACGCTGTGAGGAGGAACTTTCCACTCAGAAAGCCATTACTGTATCAGTTAAACAAAACCCAACAAAAAAAGTCAAACTAAAGTCAAACTACCCAACACGGCACAGCAGCTTCGAGGTTTCTCTTCTCTCTGCACACAGCAATGCTAAATTACAATGAAGAGACATAGGCTTTAAACAGAACCAGCTGACTGAACAGCTCTCTTTTATACACATGCACATACAAAAGACTCTCTTCACAAATGCCTGTCCCTCTGGAGGCTGCTGCATATAGTGTGCCATAACTCAGAGACACATTATAACCTGACATCACTAAAACAAGAGAACAAGAGTGGAACACCTATAACAAAACACAGAGAGAAATCATTGGAGTCTTGCAATTCATCACTACGAAAAAAAAATATTATTTTGGGAGAAAGTGAAGACTGAATATTGCACAGGTTACTCTATAGAATACAGGCAGTGCCATTCAAGTAGGGACAGCATTTGGCTATGTTTCACTCCTTACCAAAGGGAAATTGTCCTGGGAGATTTCGGATATAGCCAAATCCTCAATGTACTGCTATGAAATGACATAAATTGATCTGACTCCTTTCACACCCCCTTGAGAAAAGCAGAATTAGTCCTTTCAACAGCACACTGTGCATCCTTGGCTTCCACAGCCAACGTATTCCCTTGTGTGGGAATTACACAAAACTATATGGGTAGAAAACTATGACAGTTGTGCAGTCCTTTAAGGCTAATTCAACATGAGACGTGGTGAGTGTCTATTTAAAAGCATGTCTACACAGTAATACTGGAGTCTTAAAAGACCAGGTCAATAAAAAAAAAAAAAACAGTACACAATACTTTGAGGACAGAACTATTAGAGTTTGTGCAGTTCTTAAAGTCTTCACCAGTTGGAGCCTGTACTGTGTGTTTCCTCAGAGTATCAACAGTGTTAGACTGTGAGGAGCCCGGCAGTCTATCTTGTGGTTTTCCCAGCTTACAACACGTGCTTCAGTGTAATTATTTCCCTTTTGAAGCAGCACAGCACCTGGACAAGAAGAAAGCTGTATGTAAATCATGACTGCCATCCAAACCTTTCATTACCAAGCATGTTTTCATCTTTCCGCTTAGAACTCAATCGTATCTGTTTAAATGGCATGTTTAATAAAGAGTGATATTAAAACAAAAACAAAACGGGTTTAAACACTGAAACGCGGGCTTAGAAGATCACAGAAGCACGCAAAGATGGAGCTTGCATGTAGTATTTCGTCAAACAGCAAACAGACAATGTAAAAAAGATCTCTCAAATTATTACAATTAGGTAGTGCATTCCTTTAATACACCATCTGCCCAGATGATACTAAACACACTTTTAATCCTATCAACCCCCTTTAAAATAATGTGTGTGTGTGTGTGTGTGTCTGTGCGTGTGCGTGCGCGTGTGTGTGTCTGTGTGTGCTACAGATTTGGGTTGTACCATTGATTTTTCTTGTTGTTCTACATCCGTATGCCCACCATTAGTCTGTCTGATAAACGGAGGCTGAGCTGGAGATACTTTTCTGAGAGTTTTTTCTCAGTGAAGTTTGACCTATAAACTACACAAAAGACGTCCCTGAAAAGCTGAGACTCCCACATACATGCAATCTATATCGCTTTAAAATGCTCACAAGCTACAAAAGAGTAGTTAGATGATGCTGTATGGAGGTTATGCTACATGAAAGATCATAGGAAAGTCGAGAAAATAATGTCTATAATACTGTATTTAGATCACAAGTTGTTGTCAAACTCGATATTCCACTCCATGGTCTATTTATTCAGTCCTTATAGTGTTTTTGTTCTTTTTCAATCAAATTTTTTAAAATTTACTTATAGACAAGGTTGTTCTAAAAAGAACACAATAGAACATTTCAATGTGAGACAAAACAGGCCAGTATGATAGAGCAAGCAAATAAATTAAAAAAAACACTTGCCTCGGACAGATAGGGACAAGTCTTTAGCAAAAAAAATGGAAATACAATCAATCTTTGCACTACGGACTAGGTCAACACTTCAAAGGCAAAAAACCTTCTGGAGCAAAAAAAAGAAAAAGAAAAGAAAAAGAGTATCTGTAGTAGTCATGACTTTACACTACATGTCAGAAGTTCCTATGTAGAAGTGTAGAAGGGTGTGATGTACAGTAGCAGGATGTTATGGCAGTCATCCAGAGGTCACTCCCTATAGCACACTGCTGTTGACCAGGGCCAAACCTAGTATGCTACATAAGATAAAGGGAACCATTTGGGATGCCGGCTGTGCTACAGAGGGGTTAGATTGGTCTGTGGCTGATTAGGAGGAAAGCATTCCAGTAGTTTCTGTGTTGGACTGATAAGTGTGTAATGGGAGTGGTGGAGCGCTGTGCAGAGTGGTACTGTGGCCAGGAGTTGGAGATAGAGTAGGAGGGTTGAGGCCCTCGGCTCCCTCTCCCTGGTAGAGATATAACCACCGCCACAGCCTCCGTCTCTTCCCAAATACATCTTTCATCATTGGCACTCTGAACATCTTCTTCACGCTCATAAATATTTCCTGCAGGCAGCTTAAGTCTGGCCTGGAAACCTCGCTTTCGCACTCTGGCTCTGCCTTCTCCTCCTCTTCCTTGTCTCTCTCTGTACATTCTCTCATGTTTTCTCTCTCTCTACATCTCTCATATTCAGGACCCTGTCACTCTCTTTTCCCTCCTTCCCATCCCTCCTGAAGCATTTGCTGATGCTGCAGTGTAATGGTATGTTGGTAGTTGCCCTTAACAAGACAATAAGCTACAATCTTCTAGACATCTTATTCCCGCAGTTAGTTTGGGCTCTCAGAATCAGCTCTAGTCATCACATGCAAAGTTAGAATACATTTAAGGCTGTGAATTAAATTATTTTATTCTGTTGGTCCAAGAAATCTGGAGGTTCTCAAGGCATCTGCAAATGTGTGGCTACTTTGCTGTCTCTGCTCTATTTAACAGTCTCTGCTCTATTTAACAGTCTCTGCTCTATTTAACAGCCTCTGCTCTATTTAACAGTCTCTGCTCTATTTAACAGCCTCTGCACTATTTAACAGCCTCTGCTCTACTTGCAGACAAGATGCTACTCTTGTCTGCGAATGGCATATTTTAATAAAGTTAGATAACTGTTCAATTAACGTCTGCTTGATAATATTATCACAGTACTCTGTGCAACAAATCTGAATATAACAACAGAGCAGCGAAACTGTACTGAAATACAAAAACACCACTGCATTCAATCATGAATATTTATTTAACTGTAAAAACATCCATACAGCATAATTCTACAAAGGTACTAACTAGGTATTAATATTATTTTTCTAAGAGTTATTATTTTATACAGGGAACTAAATGTTTTTGGACAATGCAAGCTCAAAAATGTTGCTCTGTATTACAGTACTTTGGATTTGAAATGATAAAATAACTATTGGGTTAAGAGAACTGTCAATGACGAGTCTTCATTATAGGCTTTGGATTAGCATTTTGAGTTACCATTTTGGTGTTTGACATGACGACCATAGAAGTGATAATGCAAGTCAAGTCAAACCATCATAAACCAGACATAGCCAAAACATTAGGCGTGCCAGAATCGACTATTTGGTACATGAACTAGAAAAAAGCACTGGTGAGAACAGCAATGGCAAACAACCTGGTAAGTTCTTGACAGGTCAAGTCAATAACCCAGTCAATTGTTGAAGAAAAGACTGAAAGCCACGTGTCCCTGAAACCAGCAATAACTGAGGATGGCTGTATTACAGGCCTGGCAGAGCATCACCAGAGAAGATGATGCCTACAGGGGCAAGGCATTAGGGCAATCACTACAGGCAAAGAATGAGACAAAATGTGTTATATGCATTCTTTAAAAGAAAAAATAGCTATAATAATCAAATCACATCTTTAAAAACAATAATGAATGGCCCTATTGTCACTTTGCAGCAGACGTTTGGAACATGAAATCACAATAAAATCTTAGTGTGAAATCGCAAAACAGAAAATTGTTAAAATCACAATATGTATCGGCAAGTATTGTGATAATATTGTGTTATGAGATTCCTGGCATTTCTCAGCTCGAATCCTCAACCCTAAACATCCTTTTCCTTGATGTCTCACTCATTAAATTACATTTCCGATTCTGGTTTCTTATTCTACTGAGAAATGCTGATTGTGCATACATGCTTACATTAGGCATACAGAACACAAATTAACATTTGGAAATGGTTAATATGTATTCCATCAACAAGCTGCAGTTCTGAATTAATCGCGTACCATCTACTTTCCACATAGTTCTATAGTTTTATAGTATAGAATACTTTAAGAACTGCTAGTGCTATTTAGAATTTGTTGTCATATAATCCTCCCAAACATAGACAGGTTACATGACTTTCATAAATGCATATTTTTATTAGGCCTACTAGTCAAACAGATGAAGCACCCATGAAAAGTATTACAAATTGTGATGATTGGCTCTCAAATGTATTCATTCCCCATTTTATTGTTAAAATTTAAATCAGTAATTTTTTTTATAACTGATCAACACAAAAATAATACACCATAATGTCAAAGTGAAAAATAAAATCTAAAAATGGTTCTAAATTAATTACAAATACTGTGGTGAGAACACTCCCCTGCCTGCTGAATCAGCATCATACAAACGCCCCCACAGAAGGCTGGCAGGTTGCCAAACCTTCCAGGGCCAGCCCCGCCCCTATACAGCTGTTCCCTATTGGGACCTCATCAGGAGAGTAATTTAAGGGCTCCCAAGAAGCAGCTCGGGGCAAAGGCCTACAAAAATGAAGCGAAAAGCCATGCGGCCCTCACTGCTGCAGAGATGTAGCAGCCGTAGGAGAAAGACAGTCAGGAAATGGAGGGTTCAGGGGTCACCGAGACTACAACTGCCCACACTGATTCCTCCCAAACTTCCAGGGAGGCTACCCTGAAGACAATGCAGCCAACCCAGGAGAGTGATATGTGTGCTTTGGATTATCCCCTCTTCTCTTCTCACTTAAATAAAATGCCCTCAAGGCCCCTAAACCCTTGTCCAGTGTCTGTTCACTGTGTCCTACCTGTTAACAACATAAAACATAAAATAACTGTTGCATAAGTATTCACCCCATTTGCTATGCCATACCTGAATGAGCTGTGGTGCAATCAATTGTATTTTGTGCTGCAATCATCTTTTTTGTTCTTGAGACAGTCCAACGTCACTTTGGCCTTGTGTCTGGAGTCATTGTCCTGCTGTAAGGTGAATTTTCTCAGATGTTTTGGCTTTTAGCCGACTAAAGCAGGTTTTCCAGCAGTATTTCCTTGTATTTCCTTGTATGCTTCATCCGTTCTTCCTTGAATTTTTACAAGATTCCCCGGCTCATAAGAAGCATCCCCACAGCATGATGCGGCCACAGCCATAGTTCACTGTAGGTATGGTGTGTCTTGAAACAAGAGCAGTGTTAGGTTTTTGAGCCTTAAGAATTTTGTCTAAAAAGCTCTATTTTGGTTTCCTGACCTCAAAACCTTTACTTACATTACAGCTGGGTCACTATCATGCTCCAACACATGCCTTCAGATGGTACTTCTTGAGTGGCAGTTTTTTTCCTTACCACCCTCCCATACAGGCTAGTGTTAGGCAGAGATCTTGGTATGTTTGTCTGGTTACTCAACTTCCAACCGCTTAATTCCATAACTCCTTCAAAGTGATGGTTGACCTCTCTGTAGCTTATCTCACAAGTCTCCTTCTTGTTTGAGCACTGAGTTTTGAGGAATGGCTTTTTCTTGGCTTTGCCTGGTAGGTGTGATACAGCTTCCACGACCTGATTATTGATCCAACTGTGCACACTGGAATATCCAAAAACGAGTATATTACTTCAAACCTTTTAGAAGGGGACATGGCCCTGCATACTGTGCTGTCTTTCGGATGGGACGTTGAACAGTGGCCTGACGCTTTGGTCACTAAAGATCTCATTACACTGATTGTAAGAGTAGGGGTGTAAACCCTGGTGTTATGACCAAATGCCAACATGGCAACTTGATCATCCTTAGCTTTCAACTGGCTCATTCATTACCTTTCCTGCACCTTTACCTATTCCCCAGGTTGTTGCTGAAAATGAGAATGTGTTTTCAGTTTACCTTGTAAAATAAGTGTGAAATATACAAAGTATAGATGTCAGAGGTTGTTTTGTCAGCTCCAGCCATAGCCTTGAGTTTAGACCATTTGTAAGATGCTTCGACAGAGAGCTGGCTGGCAAACGAGATTACACAGGGAAATCAAATTAGTGCAACCAGTGTTTTAAGTGAAATGTACAAATATATTCTTCCATAAATAACATATCAAAATCTCTAATTGCCATATGTTCTTGTTTACGAAGATGTGTACCGACTGAATAATTTCCAAGGCCGGGATTCATCCAATCAAAACTTTTAGCCAGAATTCCCTCCCCATTCTAAAAGTTCTACTTCAATCTGTGTTTAGCTGAGGGGCTTCTCCCTAGAGAAGTAGGCAAGTGTCAGTCATGGCAGACATCATAGCTCAATGGAAAGAAATAAAAAAAGCCCCCAGTAGGCAGCGTCTTAGTGACAATAGGAGTCAGTCAGTCCCCCCTCCTCTCTCCTCTTCCCCGATTACTGTCCTTTCTTATTAGAGCTGGGAGCTAACCATCGATGTTTATAGCACTACACATCCCAGAATAGGCCGTCATGGTGTGTGTGTGTGTTTGTGTGCGTGTTTACTGTGATTCCTTTTCCCTGTCACATCCCCCTCCCGGCCCTCTGAGAGAGGAGGCAGTTATTAGTCAAGGTGGCTGCTGGAGACACACAGACTTGTACAGCACTGACTCCCAATGCCACTTCCCTGATAGTATTATTCTCATTACAGCTCAGAGTCTGTAATGAACGAAACCTTTAATTAACCAACGTCACTTCCCAGTGCATATAGTGTGTACAGAAGGCTCCTACAGAACTATCCTAGACAATGTTGTCAATGATGTAGGAAGAACATGCATTAACGGTCCCTCTTTCATTGTGCGAGGTCCCTAGATGTGAAAATGACTTTTCTCACATCTACTGACCAACAACTATATAACAATGTTTTTTGCAAAACCTTCTAGGAAATATGCATGTGAACACCAGAATAAATGAAAATGTGCTATAAGTTTCTGAAAGACATGAATTCACAAATATGCTGCAAACTGTCTGGAAAACTGTTTTAGTCTATTACTTTCAACAAAATGACAGGAGATAAGAGCTTAATTTTGGGGTTGCAACTAACAACTGTTGTGGAATAGTCCCCCCACAGCATTTCGATAACATTGAGATCTGGGCTTTGACTCTGCCATTCCATAGCCGTCCAAAACCCTCCATTTGAGGCATTCTATTGCAGCTTTGCTTGTGTGTTTTGGATTATTGTCCTGTTGCAAGATACATTTTTGGTTCAGCGTCAGCTTTTTAATAGATGGTCTCACATTCTCCTTAAGAATTAAATTAAAGAAATTAAGAATTCAATTAAATTCATGATTTACTTAATGATGGCAAAGCAGCCCCTAACCATAATGCCACCACCTCCATGCTTTATTGTTGTAGTTAGGTTTTTTTGTTCAAAGGTTTTTCATTTTCGCCATGCCTGGCATTGCAGCCAAAGAGGTGTTTTCTGGCAAACATCAGTCCTGTCTTCATATTCTTTTTGAAAAGAGGCCTTACCCTTCCTGACCTCCCATGTAGACCAGGTTTGTACAGTCTCTTTCTGACAGTTGACTCAAGCACTTCGACATTGACAGTGGCCGGTAGTTCCTTTGATGTTACCCTGGGGTTCTAAGAGACTTCAATGAGCATTTTTCAGCCATCTCTTTGTCTGCATTTGGTGGGACAACCTGTCCTATGTAGATTGCCAGTGGTCTGGAATTTTGTCCATTTGTACATGATCTGTTGAACAGTGGAATGATGCACTTTGAGTTAATTAGAAATGGCTTTGTAACCGTACACATTTGGTTAACACCAAATCAGATTACTCTGTTGATTTTCTAAAAATGTTCATCTGTTTTGGTGACCTGATTCTAATTGCAGCCATTTTATGTGATGGTAAATTTAAGGATGTACACAATTTTATTGCAATATTCACATGACTGTGAGTTATTTTACCTAAATATTTGACAGCTGAATTTGTAAGATATGTTACATTATGTTAGGGTAAAGACCAGCCGCTAGGGGTAGTGGTTAGAGCAGTTCGACCTAAATATAGTGGATTTTTGAAAGGTTGGGTTTTGGACGGTAAATGGGTGGAAACACCCCATGTTTCTCATGGTCTGAGTCTTTAGGCGCTTTGTAGCAAACTCCAAGTGGTCTGTCAAGTGCCTTTTATTTAGTGGCTTCCGTCTGGCCACTCTACCATAAGGCCTGATTGGTGGAGTTCTGCAGAGATGGTTGTCCTTCTGGAATGTCCTACCATCTCCTCACAGAAAATCAGGAGATCTGTCGGAGCGACCATCGTGTTCTTGGCCTCCTCCCTGAACAAGGCCCTTCTCCCCTGATTGCTCAGTTTGGCCTGGAAAAGTGTCGGTGGTTCCATACCTCTTCCACTTCATAATGATGAAAGCCACTTTGTTCTTGGAGAGCTTGACGGCTGCAGAAATGTTTCGGTACCCTTCCCCAGATCTGTGCCTCGACATAAGCCTGTCTCTGAGCTCTACGGAAAATTCATTCGACCTCATGGCTTCATTTTTCCTCTTTGACTGTCAACTGTGGGACCTTATATAGACAGGTGTGTGCCTTTCCAAATCATGTCCACTCAATGGAATTTACCACAGCTCGACTCCAGTCAAGTTGTAGAATCTCAAATCTCAAGGATGATCAAGGGATGTACCTGAGCATAATTTCAAGCATCATGGCAAAGGGGTCTGAATACTTGTACACTTGTACTTCTTATGTACCATAAGGTCAAGCTGCTCCCACAACAGCTCAATAAGGCTGAGATCCGGTGACTGTGCTGGCCACTCCATTATAGACAGAATACCAGCTGACTGCTTCTTCCCTAAATAGTTTCTGCATAGTTTTGAGCTGTGCTTTGGGTCATTGTTCTGTTGTAGGAGGAAATTGTTCCAATCAAGCGTTGTCCACAGGGTATGGCATGGAGTTGCAAAATAGAGTGATAGCCTTCTTTCGTAAAGATCCTGTACAAATCTCCCACTTTACCACCACCAAAGCACCTCCAGACCATCACATTGTCTCTACCATGCTTGACAGATGGCGTCATGCACTCCTCCAGCATCTTTTCATTTGGCCTGCGTCTCACAAATGATCTTCTTTGTGATCCAAACACCTCAAACTTAGATTTGTCTACCCAAAACACTTTTTTCCAATCTTCCTCTGTCCAATGTCTGTGTTCTTTCGCCAATCTTAATCTTTTCTTTTTATTGGCCAGTCTGAGATATGGCTTTTCCTTTGCAACTTTGCCAAGAAGGCCAGTATCCCAGAGTTGCCTCTTCATGGTTTCCATTTAGACTGGTGTTTTGCGGCTACTATTTAAAGAAGCTGTCAGTTGAGGACCTGTGAGGCATCTGTTTCTCAAACTAGACACTCTAATGTATTTGTCCTCTTGCTCAGTTGTGCACCAGGGCCTCCCACTCCTCTTTCTATTCTGATTAGAGCCAGTTTGCGCTATTATATGAAGGGAGAAGTACACAGCATTGTACAAGATCTTCAGTTTCTTTGCAATTTTTCGCATGGAATAGCTTTCATTTCTCAGAACAAGAATAGACTGACGAGTTTCAGAAGAAAGCTCTTTGTTTCTGGCCATTTTGAGCCTGTAATCGAACCCACAATTGCTGATGCGCCAGATACTCAACTAGTCTAAAGAAGGCCAGTTTTATTGCATCTTTAATCAGCACAACAGGTTTCATCTGTGCTCACATAATTGCCAAAGAGTTTTCTAATGATCAATAAGCCTTCTAAAATGATAAAACTTTGATTAGCAAACAAAACGTGCCATTGGAACACAGGACTGATGGCTGCTGATAATGGGCCTCTGTACGCCTATGCAGATATTCCATTTTCAAATCAGCCATTTCCAGCTAAAATAGTCATTTAAAACATTAACAATGTCTATACTGTATTTCTGATCAATTTGATGTTATTTTAATAGACAAAAAATGTGCTTGTCGTTTGAAAACAAGGGCATTTCTAAGAGACCCCAAACTTCTGAACGGTAGTGTAAATGCAAAATTTCTGTTTTACAGGGTTAGGTTTGGTTCTGAAGTCAAATATTGCGATGTAATTTATTAATACATATGTTTGTTGGATGATTTGAATATTAACTGGTTTACCATTAACTGTCCA
>JACXGI010009017.1:0-22938 GCA_016801175.1 Esox masquinongy
AAACAGTTTTTGTTTGAATATTAAATGCATATAATACATGTTTTTGCAATGACAAATTGTAGTGTGGTGTGGTTCATCCTATGGTGTGACACTATTTCATTTGGTGTGACATTCAGTATTGTGACCAAAAAAGGCTTTGTTAGTGATAAATCTTAAAAATCTCAATGGAACACATGTAAAATAGTATCAGCAAGAGACACAAGCATTTTGTAAGATTTATAACAGGGTTTGTTGGAATTAATCTAAAAGATATTGTAAGACTGAGAACAGATGTCTGTGCGATGATTAAACAAAATAACACAAAATGTAATGATTTTTCACAAGGAAATGCTGGATTTCAAAATAGTAATGATGAAGAATTATGATGAAGTGAGTTTCTTAAGAAAAGTTTACACTATTTTCATTTTATGTACAATAACTTTCATGTCACACCATATGACAATTTTAATGTCTAAATCTTGTTTTATATACTAATTATTTTAGTATGTATGTTTAGGTAATAAAGTGGTTTGTCGTTTTATCTAAAATCCAAACAGTAACTGTGGGCAGATGTGTCAATGTTGATCAGAATTATAAACTCAACGGACTGTACAGTGCAGTTCCTCTATTTCGCTCTCTTCTATTTTTTCCGGTATTTTCTTTTGCCCTATCTTTCATTTCTCTCTCTCCCTCTGTCCAGATACACCTGCGGTAGCCCTCCACTGACGTCATGGGACAGACAGCAGTCATTCTGGAGTCTGTTTTAACATGATCCGGACCATCGATTGGGTTACACTTGCATCATGCAGCACAGAGCTGGAACTCTGGAGCCTGTATTGCTGAGCTCGTGAGGGAAGTCCTGGACTAATGGAAATACTATGGATTAGTTGGAGTGACAACCTGTGTTAACAGCTCCAAGTAAACAATACCAATGTTGGTAACTGTATGTTCCAATCATATTTAAATAGCCAAAACTATTTGAGTACTTGTCTTAGTGACTTGATTGAAAGGATGAGAGACGGGCAGACACTGAGAGAGAAACAGCTCAGTCTGTGTTTATGTGTTACAGACCACAGGCCCAACGTGGATAAGTCAGATATTTGATCAATGACCGTTTCGCACGTCAGCGTGGTTGCAGCTGGTTACATCACCACAACTCAGAAAAGCCACCATGGCCCAATCCTTATCCATCTACAGTATGACGTGGGCCAGCCAGTAATGGCCTTCATTCAATTTATCTATGCTTCCTTGGCGTCAGCTCCATCCAATCTCCTCTGTGTGGTCCTAGCAACCACACTCCACTCAACAGCCATCAGCCCAACGAGTGCATCACTCAACCCCCCGGCGCTCCCTGCAAACCCCGAGCATCCTGACACTATCTACTTACCAACAACCCTCCCATTGGCTCAACGTGCACCACAACGTACAGATGATTGACAATGTCCTAAAAGACAAGAAACTGAAGGGGGTGGGGGCTTCCCCAGGGGGCTGATTATATCATCCATGATATGAGGAGTAATGTTGAGTCCAGACAGGGCAAGTACACCTTGAGTGACTGACGATGGGTTAAAGTCCATCTACAGGCCGATATGGGAATCCCCATCAGCCCATGTACGTCCCAGAAGAGATTGAGGGGTTTAAGGATTTCACTAGAGAGATGGATATGAAATCCACTGAAAGATCACCTTATTCTCTTTCAGATTGGTGAATCTGGTGCATATCGTTTTATCAAATGTATTAATTCCAGCATAAGCCTCTCCCCAGTACAAGATGTGCTACATCAATTATGAAGATTTTCAGCCAATAACTAATCATATATAATAATCATTTATTGATTTTTCTCTCTGTAATCTGTATCTCTCTTACAACCTTGCTGTCAAATCAACAGAAAATTATCCTTAATAGAATATTATATTTCTTCTCAAACGAGAACATGGTTCTTTAGATGTTGGACAAATGACACTGCATCAGGTGCGTTCTATTTTGCACAGCAGACATTCACACACCTCACGTGCATACTCATGCACGCAAGCATGCATGGGCACATTCACACACGAACACAAAACACAAAACTCTCTCACAAACTCTGTCATTGTTTTCAACACACTACTAAAACCTGCTTGGCTGTTTCCTTACCATTGCATTTTTCTTTTCTCGTAGGACATAGAAGATTAACGTGCTCCTTAATTTAACAGTTAACAGTGAAAGCATATTGTCAGTGCTCTGCACCTCCTCGAATCTCTCCCACTAAAATTCTCAGAGTGTGCAAGGGAGTGGGCAGATGCTGTGTGTGTGTGTGTGTGTGTGTGTGCATGCATACATCTCTGTGCTTGTGCATTTGTGTATGTGTGAGTGCGTGGGCATGTGTAGATTCATGAGAACTAGCAAAGATTGTGTGGGCTAAACTGCCTTCCTGAATATAAAGCTGTGTAGTCATGTATGAAAGGTATTGCAACGTGAGCACTGTATTTGAATAATGCACTATTTCTTCAAGAAAACTGTATATTTTGGTATCAACATATGTATTGCTTTAGTTCACAGTTGAACAAAACAAAAAAATCTGAGTAATTTATTCAAAAGTAGTTTATTCCACAAAGAAATCCTAAAATGCCCTGGACAATATTATTAGCATCTTTAAGAAATTGTTGAAAAATGAGTCATTCTCTTGTTTTGTGTCATTGTGTGTACCGCAATGAAAATGGAGAAACTGCAAAATTGTCTGAAGACATCAGAAACAAGATTGAAGCCAATCATAGACAGTCTCAAAACTACAAGTTCATCTCCAGAGACCTTGATGTTCTTGTTTCCAATCTACTTCACTTAATGTTATCAAGACATTTAAGGCCTATGACACTGTTGCTAACCTACCTGGACTTAGCCACAAGAGAAAACTTGATGGAAGACCACAAACGATTCTTTGTATGGCGGAGGGGGCACCTCGATCAAATGCCACACACATTCAAGCAGACCTTCAGCATCATACTATGGCTATAGGAAGCTAAATTGCATAAAAATAAAGGTTTTGTAGTAAAATAAATAATTGTGAAGACCAAATACTTGGTCAATGTCAACTTGTTTATTGAGACAATGTTGAGTTATTAGAATAAAGTTCAATGGTGTCAATACTTTAGGCCACACAACTGTGTGTGTAATGGTATTCTGACTTTGACAAGTCTGCACAGGTCTTTACCTGGCCATGTAGATCACAAGAGGAATGGAACGTGACAGACTGACATGGCAAACCATACCAGCTACTGGCAAGAGAGGATGGAGAACAGAGTGTACCCATAGGACTGGATAGTTGCTGGGTGATAGATGGGAGTGAGAGGGGGAGGAATTGCAACAACAACAGTACAGCGGCCAGCAGCCCAGGCTGGCTCACTTGCTATTGGCTAAATAATTCAGTGTACTGGAACCTTAGAGCTGTTGTGGCTCCCGGCTTCCATCTCTGTCCCTGGCCTGTGACAAGGCTCTCTCAGGTTACCTTCTGTCACCCTAGGTGCTTTGGCTCCTAGGTGCATGACCTGCTGCTTCCATAAGGTGTGTGTGCAGCCTGTTTGTGTGTGTTTACTTGTGTGTATTGTTGGGACAATAGTAAATGTCTAGTAGTTGCCTGACCACATTCACATCTACCTTTATAGATGGGACACAAACCAGGCATTCATTCTCCCTTTCCCAACTCACTGCAGATTTTTAGTACCCCTCCAGAGGGCCATTTACTATCCAGAACATGTTTGTCAAGTGTTCCATCAAGGATGGCACCCTACCAGCAGGGTTCCACCAAACGTTAAAGGACTAAATGCATGGTTCCAGGGAAACAAGGGCAATACAGTTTTTTTGTTTCTTTTCTAACAACTTTTTTTGAAATAACTTTTTTGTAGAAATTATTATATAAGGATCTAGCTTGAAAGGAAAGAAGTGGATTGAAACATGCTATGACCATTGTGTGCTGTAGTACTGTGAATGGTCCCCAAGTGATCTATGCCACTGCCCTGCAGTACAGCTCTGTCATTGTTCAAATCGTGGTCTCAGCACACTGAAAATGCCCATTGCTCCAGCATAGGGTGGTTGTTGGCTGGGGGATGCTTTCACCTCCAGCATGTGTGTACAATCTGAAACTTGTTGAGCAAGCAGTGTGATAAGATGCATAACGGTTTGGCAAAAAGTGCTTTGGATCTTCAACTCTCCTACACCTGCTAAGGCATTGTTACAATGGGGCAAGGCCATTAATGCAAATTGGACATCTCAAAATTGGAAACAGAGAAAAATTGGTAAAAATACTTATTTTACAGTGTATAATATTTTACTCCCCATTGTGAATAACTTCCCTCTCTTTAATATACTGTATCTATTAATTACCAAACAGCTCTCCAGGCTGCAGCCACCCAGTGGCGGTTTTAGGGGAATAGGTGCACAAAATTAATTAATACAATATCTTGCTTTACGATGAGTTTAATTATATTTGAATTTGCTGAAGGTATGATGTGTTAAGAATTTTGCTAAATGTTTCATATGTTAGGAATTTGCAAAAAACATATAATATGATAGGAATTTGGTTTGAAACCAAGTTGTTGTCTATGTAATTCACCCAGTTACAATGCAGAGAATACATTCTAAATGGTTTGCCTTTACTATCTAAAGTAATAATGAAAGTAGAAATGTCTTAGCCTTTCCTTATAAATAAATGTTTTTGCCAGTGCAAGAACAGGCCAGGTGCTTTAGAAAAGAACAACCTGATGATCAAAGTCCCTGATTTTCCTCACAGCTCTGCAACATTCCATAGCCCTGATTAGGCAACAAGTTTTAACTTTCTCACGTCGCCATCTTTTGGGGGGGTTTCTGATTTCGCTGTTTTCTGAGGTTTTCATCTCCTCAAATCACACCTTTAATAGTCCACAAAAAAATGCAATGTGTAAAGATCGTCACACTATATAGCAAGCAATTATTTATTGTCCATAAGTACTAGGCTGTTTCACAACACACACAAATCCCCTTCCTCCAGCATCCCATCCATTGCAGCACTCAAATGACAGCTGATGAGTGACACAAACACAGACAATCACAGCTGATAAGTTTCACACGTCTCGATGTGCTGCATGCAAAATTGGCATAAAAAAGGTTTTCTGGTGGTTTCAGTTCAATTGTGTAAGCAGGCTTTTGAAGAAGACACTTCTCACGTAAAAGTCTGGGCTAATGCTAATGACTTTTCATGAAGTGTAAAAGAAGGAGGCTACAAAGTTATTGTATATACTCTTTAATTCTTAGGAGACTTTAGTATTCACTTCTAATTTGTAGTAAGCTAATGTCTGCAACTCTTTCACAATGTTAAAAAAAATTATCATTTTGAAATTTGTATTAGTATTTTCAAATCCCTGTTGATTTTAAACACATACATATATACAACTCCAGAAAAAATTAAGAGACCACTGTACCTTTTTCTTTCCTTTCCAAAAAAGTCGAAAAGGAAGGTTTTGAGTGAGGAACAGAAGTGTTCAATTTGCAGTGGTGTCTTAATTTTAACCCTGCTGTTCCTCACTCAAAACCTTCCTTTTTGACTTTTTTGGAAAGGAAAGAAAAAGGTGCAGTTGTCTCTTAATTCTTTCCGGAGCTGTATATATACATATATATATATATATGTATGTATACATATATATATATATATATATACACACATATATATATATATATATATATATATATATATACACACAAAATATTTGTAAAATGAAATTAACTGGGATTCTAGAATGTCTTTGCAAAAAGTAAAATAGAAAAAAGTAAAAATAGTCAAGAAATGTATATATAATAAATTATCAAAATGGTGAAGGTTCTCATATTTAGACCGTATTATTATTTCCATGATTTCATGAGTCGTTGAATCTCTCACAAAAAAGCTACAGAATGTGGCAGCATGTCTTGAAATCTGACTGATTAGGGTTGGAGGATTAAGGAGAAAAGAGAAAGGGGTAAAGCATTTCCTTGGGTTAGAGGAAAGAGCTTGAAATTTCTAATAACCTCAAGTGGCTTTAGAATCAGAATTAGAATTGCCTTTGTTTGCCAATAACATTTACATAAACTCAGAATAAACTAACAGAATAACTTCAGCAGATGACAGAGCAGACAAGTGGCAACAAGCTAGTGAAAGCATGCTATGTCTCAGCTGTAACCCCGTTCTGTAAGCTTACATTGAGTCATTCACCCACAGAGCCAGTGTCCAGGAAAATACAACCACAAGACCTCAGAGAAAGCAACTACACTCCAATGACATCACAAGTATTTTGGGTCCTTCGGTCCAACAATAGACAAACACACACACAACCAAAGTGGCATAAGTTCCTTATGCAGCTGAATATGGCCGACATTACCCTCTGTTTTTACATCATGTATGGATGGGGACCTCATGGCAGGGTTCAGCCAGGGCTTCCGTGCCAGAGTTGTGCCACATAGAAGGGTTATCTTGCGCAGCTAAGCCTTGTATGAATCAACCCCCTTGTTCTCCTTTGTTTCGGTCCACAAACCATCCCGCACAGATGACCTACGCACATTTATTCAACTGTTTTGCTCCAACCAAAAACTCTATGGCTACAGTACCACAATTTCCCAGTAATTAAACCATAAAATATATATATGACTAATATTAACTTAATCAAAGACAAACCGCCAGAACAGAGGAAACATAAGTCAGTCCTAGAGGGAAAGAATCTTCTCTGAGTGACAATGGCTTGGTACCTACAGGGAGGACACAGGGTCACAGGTTTGACCTTGTCAATGGAACACCATGAAAAGACACTGCTGCTCCACTGATGTTTTTGACAGACATGTTTTGTGTAATAGCCTACATAACTGTTCCATAGACTGTCTTGGGTTCGTGCTGACACGAATAAGCTCATATTATTCAATTATTCATAGTATATTAACACACGGTGCTGATAATTTATAACATCTTCAGGTATACAGGCTGTGGGCTACATGTAGTGTACATAGAGATATTTTTAAATACAGTATGTATATTGTAAAACATAATCTAAAAATAATATTTTGTCTTACCTGTCAAGCACTGTATCACCTGTAACCCTACAGAACATTCACTCTACTGTTTTGAGGAGTCTTCTGTACTGATGACCCACAACGCCTGTTCTGTTTTCTGATATTAGTAACTGATTTGTGACCTGTCCTTGCTTGTCCGTGTGGCACTCAGTAGCCGTTCTCGTGCTGCTTCTGGGTACAATAACTGAGTTCCAACAACTTCACAACAAAGCATCAAGCTCCCACATACTCTTAGGTGCCCTGTCCACCACCTACTCAAATATCACATATGTCTCCTCTCATGCTGCCCACAAGCAAAATATATCAACAAATGTGGACTGGAATGAAAGTAATTGGCTGGAAAGTAAGTGGAAAACAGCAGATTGTGGGAGGTTACTGCATTCCTCACCACACACTCTGAACTCTGAATTCCAAGGTGATTAATGTTGGTATTGTCCAATTAGCATTCACTGAAGTGAAAAGATTGCCTTCTCATCTTATTATGTTGTAATTACCATAACATGTCCATAATGACACATCATATGTACTTTACCATCTATTTCTTTCACCTTGGAGTGTATCCTGATAGGAGATGAACTCAAGATTTCAGGACAAGTTAGATCTACTTTTATATTGTGGTGGCTTGTTTATATTAAATCATTTGACAAGCCATACTTCAGTAGTCTATGCAAACTAAGCACTGAAAAACGTAAAGCACTTGCTGCGATGATATATAGTATACCAACGTAAAACACTGGGGGGCATAAATATAGATTTGAAGCAATTCTATCACTTTCAACATTAGCTTTCGACAAAAAAGATATTTCAAAGGCGGGTGTTAATGGAAACATGAGGAACTTAAGGAAAGGAAGAAAGTAGTATGAATGTGGAGACTAGAAATGTGTTACTTACTCCAGCGATTCAGTAAACTATTCATATGCATATTGTAGGAGTAGGCAGGTGAACACAGTCAATCCCACAGTAGGTAGGCTAACCCAAGTAAGACCACCAGAAGTTAGTGCCTTTGTCCAGCCGCTGAAGGAGATCAGACCATACATAATGAACACAGAAGCACACACAGACAGGAACAATGTAACCACAAATGTGTTTCTTGTCAACAAGTGTCACTGCCACACCACAACATTACACACATGGTGCTGAAATTATTAAGCTACAAGGGACATTGTAAACGTTACCTGTAACCCAAAGATGTAGCTCTTTCTTGTATGTTCAATTAATCGTAAATTCCTGACATGATTCCCATTAGATTTTGATTACTGAAAAAGCATAACATTAAGAGAAAAAATTAGCTTTTCTGTAGTCTATACAAAGTTGAAGCGTGTGTGCGTAAGCCAATCAATGATGTTACCAGTTATTTGCAAATACATGATTCAGTTACAAATATCACAGTCAGGTTTGGTATACTACTTACTGCCTGTTGACAGGGTTCTTTTCAGTTAAATTCCCTGTCTGCGTAGTAGATGCACAGGTATCAAGACGCGAAAACCAGAATGGCGCGATCTCTGAAACACTTTCAATATTACTGTTTGCCAATGCGAATTGCTCACAAATAACAAATAAGCAATCAAAAAAGCGTCATTCCGTCATCGTCGGTTTCAGTTGTTGTCCACACAAAAAATAAACCGAAGCAGGTTGATGAAATGTATGCCTCATCTGTTGCTGCAATTACAGGTCACCACACCAACTGCGCTTTAACCTGTCACTCGTTAAAGTGAGACCAATGACAGTCGTCGCTCTCAGTCCCCACAAAGCTAACCAGGACTGCCCCTGTTGTGTACTGTGTGGATAAAGGTTATAAAACATTTTACTCATACATTTTCACGGGGTCCCATTTTCATATTACCCAAAAGGTTTCCCATTTACGCACAAGACAAATCACCCTACGTAAAAAAAATATTGATATATATACTCCCAAATGTTGGTCATCTGGTTATTGTGATATAGGCAAATAACTGAACGGATTTTTATAAAGGACTGATAAAGAAAATGAATCTATTCTCTATATTTAATACATTCATTAAAGACATTCAACAGGTTTGCTTGAAGCTGGTTAATATAACTCTCGTTATACATTCAACTATTAGGCATGCGTAATAAATATTACTCAGCTAGAGTAGACTTTTTTTCTCCCATTCCAGAGGATGAGCCGTATCATGAAATGGGAAATCGGATAGGATGCCCTCAGGTGGTCATTTTTTGTATCATGAAAGTATACAGCATATCAGATCCTAATAATATTCGAACAGAAGAGGATGTCAACTAGATTCCACCCGTACAGTAAAGCTCCCGCTAATCCCTTTAATTAGATGGGAGCACATCTCGTATTTTAGTGACTTTATGTATATTCGATGGAGTTGTTAGATAAACGCCTGTATTAAATAGTGAAATGCTTTGCTTGCCAGGTGAATATGCAAGACTGCATAACTACCGCTTTAGGAAGTACATCTATCTCACTTCGCCTCTTCGTCTCTCCTCTTTGTATACACCCTGAGAGCACCCTCTGCTGTCCACAGAAAGCACTTGACCGCACACTGGAAGACAAACTCCCGTACGGTTTTAGTACATGCTGGGCCATTTATGAATTGCTCTCAAGGGCTTCCAATGGCAGTACAGGAAAGAGACAACCACATAAAGGCTCGCCTGCTACTTTATTTGGGTGTGGCCACATATCCTCACGTAAGGGATGCCCCAGAGCAAAATTTTTTTTTTTCTGGTCAGGCCAAGGGCAATAAGCAGGTTTGTTAAGTTCTTAGATGTTTGCTCTGTTGCTGAGTAGTGTACTGAACAACCTCATTCCACAAAATTTTTTGAACTAACTTTGTAGTCCTGTTTGGTCTCTGATACAGCAAAGGATGTAGGCTATACAATGAATACCACTAGGCATTACCTGATGGCCTGAAAACATGACCAAACACTTAAAACTATTTATCCCCGCAAAGCCACAATAATGTGATAGAGACAGTACAAATAACTGCAGAAAGGCAACCGTCATTTATTCAAATAATGAACTGGATACAATATGTATAGAATAATTCATTATGAGCTCTTGTTTTGTGAGCAGTTCTGTCATGCTATGATAATTGAATAGTATGTTTACAGTATGTTGGCATGCTTTTAGGTAGAAGCCCCAAAGCTCTCACTATAATGAATGACTTATGCTACAGTACACTGTGATACTGAATGTACAGTAAAGGTATTGGGAATACAAGCCCTTCCAATAAGATAGGAAAAAGACTGTGATAAACCAAAAGCTTAGATTAAATATGTATAAATACAAATATCATAGATCATTCTTTGGGGTGATTTAAATTTAACCATGTTGTCAAACTCAACTATTTTACATGTTCTTAGGGGAGTGGTTTCACATGGAATGGAGGGGTAAAACAGTTTGTCTTGGGCCGTTTTCAACAGTCCAACATAAAAGCCATGATAGTGGGTTATTTCATAACAGATTTTTACTATCCAAACGAGGTAGCATTTTAAATCACTGTGACTGTGATTATCAAGTATAAGAATATTTTTTGCAAAATTTGACTTGATTTGAGTTTGAATTCTAAGTAGTATTTTATCCTTTTTGAATGTTACAGATAATTATCAAAATGGTCCCTTCTAAACATTGTACAGGATGGCGAGATCTCCATGTCTAAAACTGGTACTTCCATACTAGGTGGTCAGCTTTAGGGAGCTCCAACCTCAGGTACCACAGAACAGAGCATACATGATAAGCTGACCGGCAAGGTCCAGCGTTGCACTAGAGTGACATTTTTATGCATAGTCTTAAAAAAACCACAACATACAGTTTATAGGGATTTCACATACATCAGTGACATGCAAGAACATGGGTACAAAAAAAAATGTTTGCCTTTATCATACATTCAACACGGTGCTCTGTCTTATGTCAGATAGCGCAGCAGTGAGTTCCACAATTGGTTAGACCTGGCTCCTGGAGACAGTTACGCATATGTAATGACTCCATTTGACATATGACAATGCACGTTAGCGCTGACATAATCAGTATGTGGAAGCATTCATTGTTGAATTACTGTTGTTTCAATAATATCATAAGGAACCATAAAACATGTCTAGTGAGTGCAGCTATTCTTATACCAAGGCTGTCTAACTACATGCAAATAGGGCAAGAGGTAAAAAAAAAAAAAATAACATGCCACTAGACAACTGGGAAGATCTTTGGACCGCTTTGGGCTCATCTAAAAATAGAGAATAAGCTGAGTTGAAAGAGACTGCACTTCAATGGTTGAATTCTACTGTCACATTTGGATCGTACAATATCTGATGACAAATTTTATCTATGCTAAATTAATTTCAACATTTCCATAACAGGTCATGTCATGCATAGATTGTACAAGAGCTCTGTAGTCACACCATATACCTTGTATTAAAACTGTAAGAGCCTGTAATTAATATAATTTCACAATCCCATTGCATTTACAAATATTCATTTGTTTAAAGGTGTTTGTTTCTCTATGAATGCTTTACAAAATCACACAACTGATTTGCTTTTTGGTGTTCTGAAAATGAGGTGTTTAAAAAACACATCTGTAAATCTAGTATATATAAAAAGAAACAAAAACATTTTGATTTGAACTTCAACTTTGTATTATTTTCTGGTTACAATCCACATTTTTAGAAGTAAACAAAAACACCCACTAGTGAAATTTTACAGCCCTCCTCCATCCCACACAGCCTCACCCCCATCATCCCTCGCTGCATTCAAATTCTCATTTGCTGCCTTAAAATAAAAATAATCTATCAAATGTGCAGCAGATTCTACAGATTTAGTGCACATTTCCTAATTCAAAGAAAAATTCAAAAACAATATCCAAATTACTAAGAAATGAGATTAAGATATATTGATTATATCCAATACTTGTAATACAATAGATTACTTGGGAGTACCTTTGACAGACTATACAGCTGTGAATAATTTGGAATTAAATCATGCTCTGTAAATTTGGTTGGGAATCATGGATTGAAACCAATATGCAAACCATGTCTCTGATTTTATTTTGTCGAAAACAATAATTGTTTTCCAAGATCTTGAGTCTTCCTGGGTGGCCCAGACTTCCATATTAGAATTCCTTTTTAGTCAGCAAAATATGAAGCCTGCAATGGGAAGTGAAGACTTTCCTTAACCACTATATATTAGAAACATTTAGTTTCATTTTGTTTTTAGTAACTGAATAACATTTCACAACTAACCCTTAGTGTAGAAAAAAATGCATTTCTCACTAATTCTATTAATGTGCAACTGTTACTTATACAATAGAAACTTGTAACATACAATGTTTACATTTGGAAATAAACTCAGAAGCATACTCTGAGTGTAGTAAACCATTTTCTCACTTCAATAAACCTCTCCTGTACAGGGTTCTGCTCAAAACATGAATATGTTTCAAAACTGGCCACATTAATGAGTGACTATGACAATGAAGTCATCAGCTCTTATCTTGTGGGGACCAGGAGTCACTCTTTGAAATGTACAGCCATCCATAAACACCCAGCTGCGCACCTACACCCTTGCAGTAAACATGTGACCATATTTAAATGGAGAAGAGGGTGGGAAAACGTGTACCTAGTCTAAAACAAACCTTTTCACCAGAAGCCTGAGATAGTAACATTAGCATGCATTAGAGTGACATAGCAAGAAGGGAGTTTATCCCTGAAAGGTGTCCAGGCTCCTGTCTCATCCATATATCGAGCTTTTCCAACAGTTCCATCCACTTCCATAAAACCAACTGGTGGCTTCTCCAACAGAGCAGTGAGTAAAGGGTAGGCTTGAGGTGGGCAGCAAGTCAGATCACTAGCATGCCCCCAAAATCGAGTTGAAAAACCACATCAGGAAAGAGCCTCATCTTCGCCCACAAAGGGCAGGTCCATACTTCTTATGCCCTCCCCACTCTCCTGTTTCCTAGGAAACAGACCAGAGGAGCAGAATTCAATACAGCCATCAGTGCTAAGTACCTGTGTCAAGTCTATCCCTGCAAAGATACATTTAGTTAACCTCAGTTAAACTGGGCAATGGAGTGGAACCATTCACTTGTTACATAACTGGAGAGAGCAAGCAGAGAGGGAATTTAGCATGCGGTTAGTCAAACACTTAAGTCAGAGATACAAGACAACATTAAAGTAGTTCACTGGTTATGTTGTTGGGGCGGGGAGGGTTTGTGGTGCTGCATGCAGACAAATAAGTGCCAAAGAAATTCTGGGTTTTTACAGCAAGCTGTTTAGGCTGCAATTCTGTAAGAGTTTGGCCAAGGACTAGTCTGGTTGACATTGATCAGTTTAGGAAGATTATTACAATGAGGGTTCAGACAATGAGATTCTTAGTTACTGACAACAAATGTTGTTTTGTTCTAGTTCAATATACACTTGGCCAAAAACCATTAAGATTGGGCTTGGAACAATGCCATTGGGGAACAGTACAAGTTTCCAAGAGATGGCTTTAATTTACTATAATTATTCAATTGTCTGTATGTTCAAGTGTTGACAAAAACAGGGCCTATTCACATTGTATGGCAAGCGATTTAACATGTATTCCTTGGAACTTTTAAGTCATTATGTAAAAGCAACTACTTATTCTTTAGTAACTAGTAACTATTCCAATTATTACTAGTAACAGTTTACATTTTAGAAAAGTTTTAAACATTTTTAAAAGTTGATCGCATAGTAGTACTTATTCCAAACCTACGTATCTATTCTAATTGTTAATATTTGCATATATATATTTTTTTTTTTACAATGAACTATGTGGGGAACTCTATAGGGTTCAGATATCAACTATAGACTTCTGACCAGTTGCCATTTGAATTCTTACTAGTCACCAGCAGCATACTCTCAAGTATCAGGAGCCCTTTGATCTCTTGAGGGTCAGGAGCCCTTTGATCTCTTGAGGGTCAGGAGCCCTTTGATCCCTTTAAGGTTAGGAGCTCTTTGATCCCTTTAAGGTTAGGAGCCCTTTGGTCGCTCCCTACCCGGGCCCTTTTATTGCTGGCAAACCTGCCTCATATAATAAAATAAAGAAGTAAAAGAATAGAGTTGTCATGCAAACATATTTGCATGACAATTCACCTCAGGCAGTCATTTTTGCCAATGTATAGCATTTTAAAAAAGTATATACATTTATTGATTTCAATAAATACTGTATATTTAAGTATATACATATCTTATAGCAAATACGTAATGTTTATTGTAGTGCTGTAAGATTTCTGGGAAATTATGCAAATACTGTTTAATCATTTTAAGTTTATATTGGCCTGCTCTGAAAGATTGGGTGAACATCAACTTCACGTGAGTCAGAACAAAAAACAACGATAGAAATGAAAATGTTTAAATTTGAGCACAGATGTGTTGCTCAAAAAACAAAAGGTGTAAACACAGAAACAAATAAGCAAATTACACTTTTTTTCTCCAAAGCACTGAAGAATTAAAGTCCATGATCAAATGAGTAAGCTATTGTATTTCTTTTGGTCCCGGCACCATTTCAGTTAAATTGTCAGACCTGGCACGTGAGTGTGAACTAGGCCCACAGTAACAGAAGAAAAAAAAAATAAAAAAGATAAATGTTCCATAAATGCATTAATAGGCTATACCGGTGTTACTGTCATAGGAGATGCTGAGACAATACAGATTTTTGATTGATTTGCTGTTGTTTTTGCTATAGACCTCTGCACCAGAAATACTTGAATTGTGTCTTTGTGCTTAGGGGCGTTCCCATGTAGGTCATGAACATTTCTATGCCCCCCTCTGATCAGCTGCTGTGCTTCTGCTGGGTGATTCTGGTGCAGACTGTGTAGGGTAAGCACTGGGCTGTCCATGCTACTGAATCCATCACTATAGTGCATTCACATTGTCTGCCACTTATGTTTGGTGCTCCCTTTTTTCCCCACTAACTTACCAGCGATAATAGCTCAGGTCTCGGTTACAGGGATGTAGTAGGTTGGGATATGAGGAAGGCCTATCTGGAGTGGAATATGTGTGGGGATATTAGGGGAGAAGAGGCCTGTGATGTATATTTGCTCATGGGCCAGTCTAGTCATAGCTAGTCATTTGTGCAATTTTAGAAGTAACACTGTTACTAGTGCTGATTCATAATGACTAGTCCAGAACCAAGGGCTTTAAGGTAATGTGCAACAACTGGGAGTTTACAAGCTATCGTTGCCAAACGTTTCCGTCAATGCTAATCCCTAAAAAACGTTTTCATCTCAATGATACGGCTGTTAAACTAAATTAAGCTGTGAGTGTCAATAGGTCCTAACACCATTCATGCCTATGGATTTAAGTGTGTTTCATACCACTTAATTAGTGCTTGTATACTGTATATAGCCAGGCAAGGCAGGCCCGTAGTCCTTTACCTTCTTTGGTTACTATGAATGTAGCAGTATCTCACATTGCCCGCTCTCTTTTTGCTGGAGGGCAGGAAAGGGAGGGTTGGGTGGGGTGGAAGAAAGACAGATTAACATGCTGCCAGTGTAAATGCAGGCAACGTATCCTTGGTTGCCCGCAGAGAGAAGGGATCTTTACACCATCTATGTGACATTGAACTATTATTTAATGAGAGAATAAAAAGCCCCAGAGCCCCTATAGCAATATAATTCAAAACGGTTCATCATGACATGTTTTTCCAGGGTTGGGCCAATCCTGTTTCAATTCTACAGTATTCCAATTATGTTCAAAGCAATGTACTTGAAGCAGTGTTCAAAGCAGTGTACTTTGTAATGTGTTTTTTTCTTTTTCTGTTTGTTTTTTAATCATTGAACCTAAACTGTATGTGTTAACATGTACAGCTCTGGAAAAATATAAGAGACCACTGCACCTTTTTCTTTCCTTTCCAAAAAAGGGTTAATTTTAACCCTTCTGTTCCTCACTCAAAACCTTCCTTTCAAACTTTTTTGGATTTTTTTCCAGAGATGTATATGCAGGGCCCAGCTGTACAAGTGACCTTGGTCTCAGTCTGTGTTCCTTGTTGAAATAAAGGTTTAATAATAATGTTCAACGTTTCTCAGTCAGGAACATGAGGAATTTGAATTTGAATTATTTTCTGTATTGAAATGGAACTGACCCCAACACTTTCTAAAACTTCCCAGTTTTCCAGAAACTTTCCAGAAATAAGTAGAAAATCCCAAATGACCTAAGCCAACTGCTTTTACAGGACGTTTCCTCCACCAACTAGAGCAGCAGGCCTAACACAGGAGGACTTACGGGAGAATGTGTCTAGGTGCCGAAAGACTGCTGCCTTTGTCTTCTGTCCTCTGACGGCCCCAGTCAAAGGGGTTCCCAAAAGACCTCTTCCTGAGCATGGTCTTCACCAGAATCTAGAAAGAGACATAACTTGATCAGTCAGAGAATGTTGTAATGTGTGATGGGCTGTTTGAATTGCAACAGAGTTGGAGTAGATATGAGCATTCACTATATCTGGTCATACATCAAACAAAGCATTTGCCATGTTACATACAACTTCGGAAAAAATTAAGAGACCACTGCATCTTTTTCCTTCCTTTCCAAAAAAGTTGGAAAGGAAGGTTTTGAGTGAGGAACAGAAGGGTTAAAATTAAGAGACCACTGCAACTTGAACACTTCCATTCCTCACACAAAACTTTCCTTTTCAACTTTTTTGGAAAGGAAAGAAAAAGGTGCAGTGGTCTCTTAATTTTTTCCGGAGCTGTATTTAGAAACGTACATCAAGTTATGCTCCAGCCGTAATCAGCCTGTAATTTTTTACATAACCAGTGTAATTACCCAGATGTACAAGAGCGACAGCAGACACGGTAGATAAAACAAAGAGCTTAAAAAAAACTGCCCATATTAAACAAATAAAAAAGCAATTATATCAAAGTTACATTGTGAGCTGCAAATGATGGCTTCATGTCGCTGCAACAGACACTGCTTAGCTGAAAACAAGCGATTCTTCCCGTGACCTGTGTTTTTCCTCCTATTACTTACTACAGTGGCCAAGCTAGGGATGTGCTTGACAGAGTTCTCCCCCTCCTCCTATTACTTACTACAGTGGCCAGGCTAGGGATGTGCTTGACAGAGTTCTCCACCTCCTCCTCGGTCACCTCGATCAGCATGCAGCCGTTATCATCCTCCAGGGGGAGGGGCTCTGCTCCGTTCCTCGTCACCCACGGGTGCACCTGGAGGGAGAAACGACACTCGATATGACGCAAGCAGACACACCAAGGTACGGTTCCCCTGAAAGCGCTGGGACTAACTCAGCAATAGGCTGCGTTTCAGTTCAATAAAACCAGAATAAGATTTCTAAAACCTTGCCTAACTTCCGATTTGATTACTTCTCAACACACGCGAGCACACATACAAAACAAAGAAAATGAGAAAGAGGCAAACCTTAATCTGTGGTACTGATATCCTGCTCTCTGGATTCTTGTCCAGCATCTTTAGTAGCAGATCTTTCAAATCGTCAGATATGTCTGCGCTGTGGAGGCACAATCACAGTCAGAGATGCTTACAGCATGCATTTGTAATGACTCATAAGCGGTGAGGTGGATAGAGCACTCACTGCTCTGGGAGCTCTACTGGCTGGGTCTTGATTTTATGATGAAGGTTGAGGATGCGATCATCCATAAAAGGACACTGTTGACGGGAGTCATAATACAGGGAATGTGATTCTCAGAAAAGATCCAAATGTAAAACGGTGACGTGTTCTTTAACAGTATTATTATCTGACCTACAGCATTACGGCATTATGAAATGGATTGTGAGATAGTACGTGCAAGCCAATGAAATACATGGAATGTTACTGGAAGGAAACAGGTTTACCGCTCCAAACACAAAACAATAAAGCGTCACTCCCATGGCCCAAACATCCAATGCCTACAAGAAGAAACAGAAACAGAGTTCATGTAAAACCCGCAACGTCCCACAAATGTCCCATTTCTGAGAATAACCACTCAATGTGTAATTCTCAAAGAGCCCTTTAGGGGGTGACAGAAGGCCATTCACTTTGCCAGAGAAGTTCTTCCTGGTCTCGGAGAGGGTCTCAGGGGCCAGGAAGGCGGGCGTGCCCACTGTGCTGGTCAACAGGGCGTCTGCTCCCTCAAACTGGTTACTGACCCCAAAGTCAGCGATCTTAATGTGACCGTCCTCCCCGACCAGGAGGTTGGAGGGCTTGATGTCCCGGTGGATAATCTTCTGGTAATGCACTGTAAAACAACACATACCTTACTATAGAAAAGGTTCAGGAAGACTGCTGCCTGCCTGTCTGTACAGCTTTAGTAGAACAAAGCTCATGGGAAGTCACCCGAAATAGCACCCTATTTTGCATTATAGTGCACTACTTTAGGAGCTGTTCAAGAGCAGAGCAATGCCTAAGGAACAGGGAGCTTTTTAGGATACATTCTGTGTTTGAGTGCAATAATGCAAGTAAAAGCCACTAAGTTATGTTGGGCGGTGGGAGTCTGTAGGGATCAGACAGTACTGTGATTACAAGGGAGAACCCACTCACAGAACTCAATCCCCCTGAGCAGGTCTTGGAAGTAGAACCGAGCCTGGTCTTCATTCAGCGGCTTGTCTGTGGGCACCTCCTCCATCACAGCCCTTCACACAGGCACAGCCCCACAACCAGACAGAGACCCAGACCCAGACACACAGAGACAGACCCAGACACACAGAGACAGACCCAGACACACAGAGAACAGTGATATAAGTAGGTGTTTGAGATTGGGTTCACTACAGCTTACAGTTATTAAAAAAAACAACAGGCTTAACTCACCCCTGTTTGACCAGCTCAAACACTGTGAACAGAACAGAATGTCATCATTACATCAGTAACAACACTGAAGCTAGTTCGTTATCATGATTAGATTTCTGATTGAGGAGATAGTTGCGGGTGGCTCAGATCACGATGAGTGGGAGTTGTGTGCGTACTGCCAGGCACAGGGAGAGTCAGGCCAGTCTTACCCATGTACAGATGGTCCTCACCAGGGTCATCCAGAACCTGGCAGGAGAAGATGGAAGACAGTGAGAGGAACACAAGGCTACAGCAACAGAACACTACTCACTGTCTGTGATAAACAATTATTAACTGGATGGTTCCAAACCTGATGTCTGATTTGCTGATAGCTGTGGTATATGTAAGCAGTAAGCAAAAAAGGGTTTGGTATATGGCCAATATACCATGGCAAAGAGATGTTCTTAGACATGACACACTGCAAAGTGTCTGGACAGTTCTTAACTGTGCTGTTTTGGCCATATATCACAAACCCCTGAGATGCCTTACTGCACTTATAAAGTAGTTACTACGGCAATTAGAGAAGTAAGAAGTGATGTCATAACCGTGTTATACAGTCCCATATACCATGGCTATCAGCCAATCAGCATTAAAACAACTCGGTTACGTAAGCCACAGGTATGACTGAAAATAACGTTTTACTGTTCTAATTGCATTGGTAACTAGTTTGCAATGTGCCATGCCTATGAACAGCTCTCAGCCACGGTATATTCGGGGTGGTATATTGGCAATATACCAGTTCCCCTTGTGCCTTATTGCCTAAATAACCAATTCCTGACAGTGCCACTAGGCAATCACAATAACAATTGGATATGAATCAGGGAGACTCCCGTTTCAGGAAAATAACACTAAATTCAAACAGTGCCAACAATTACAAATGTATCATGAACTGACAGAACAACCGCTTGAGTGAAACAGACAGAACCCAGGTTACAGACCCACCTCCACAAGCTTCACTACATTAGGATGGTCCAGCTTTTTCAGGATGGCAATCTCCTGGTACACCCGTTCCAGGGGTCCTTTGGGCTGAGGCGGGCCTTCGGGGGCTGCTTTGGCTCCGCGGGGGGGTGGCCGCCCTGCAGATGGACGGGACGGAGGGGAGAGTGTACTGTACTGGGTAGATTAGTGATCGTACTCTGTACCGGACTGACCCACCTGGCTCGGTACTTACGGGGGAACCCTGCTTGCCGCATCAGTCTCTTCTTCGATAACACTTTCATGGCCTGGAGGAATAGAGGAGGGAGAGAAAGACCGTACAGAGTAAGATGAGTGTAGTAACAGGCAACAAAACCGACACATTATGGACTCATTCAGCAAGTTTTGCTTGATTAAGTATTGCTATTGAAGCTGGATGTCGAAAGTTATTTCTATTCCAAAAACTGAAAATGATGCAGTTGCTGCTTAATTTGTCTCCAGCCTTCTACCACGATTGAGCTCACAAGCTGACACAAGGAATGGATAGAGCACAAGGCAAATTTGGCTGATTTCAAATTTGAAACTACTACAACTAACACATGGTTTTATTAACAAAAACACAGTAAATAAAATGTTTCCATATGCAGATGATATTGTGATAACCCACAACCTAGTATACCAGCTAAACAAAGCTTTATCAATCTGTGTGTTACTTTCTCTGGATATAGAAGCTGTTGGAATAAGATTGAAGTTATACATGTGTGGATACAGGACACATCTTAGACACCCGTCTTGGGACTGAAGTTATAAAGCTACTTTTAAAAGCTTCCATTCAGAAGAAATTCCAGTTTGGAGAACCTTTACAATGTCCTTGCTGGGAAGATGGAATGCCATTAACTAGAGGTATTCAACTAGTCCCTCAGGGACTCCCAGCCATTCCAGGTATTTGATCTATTCCAGAGTCATCCAATAATTAGGCCCTTGATTTGCAAATTAGGTGTGCCTGTTAAGGGCCACAAACAAAACTGTGAAATGACAGAGGGTCCCAGAGGAGAGGGTTGAATACACTGCCAGTAACCCTTCACTTAAGTGGCCTAGAGTCAAACAAAGCTGACAGTCTGCACTTTAAATCCATAGTACTTGTAATTGCTGAAATACAGCCAAAACAAATGGGCCACTGTCCAATATACTTCGGGAGTTCAATATACTTTGCACAGTGGGGAACTGTCAGGGCCCTCTACGCCCTCTGAGAGGGCCAAAGGATGGATACAAATCTGTATATATTTTTATATAATATAATTTGCAATACTGTTTTCATTGATTTAATCTTTTTTGTCTTAATTGTAATGATCTTCCTATTGAATTTCTTCTGTTTGTGTTGGAAAAAGAAGAGAAAAAATATCCAGTCAGATTTTTTCTTTGGTAGTCTCTTGGTAGAAATAATCTAGCTGGGCTCAACGCTCATTGGCTAGGCCCTCAGGCTTTGAATAGAAGGCACAAGCCAGCGTCATTTACATTGAACGTAATAAGAGCAGTATATTGGAATTACAGTAGAATCAATCACAAATTGTCTTGTATTAGGGGCGACAATTATATGATACCTCAAGGCCCTCGAGGGCCTAAGTATACGTCACTAATTCAGAGCCAACAGCGAACCTTAACTTGTTTTCTCACGCTTGAACCCAGCTAGCTGGCTAGCTTTTTGCAGTGAGTGTACATAAGGATGGCGATGGCCCGGCTGTCAACCCTGGCTTTGATCTTAATCGAAAAATAACTTCTTGAATTTATTCCGCAACTATTTGAGTGTTTTGGCAAATGTTTCTTTGAAACGACACAACCATATTTTCTTCAACATTCAACATTTGTAACCGTTGTGTACGAGTGCTGCTTCTGTGAGCCACAGCCGAGGCGTGGCTTAGGACCGTTTGACTCTGTCATCAAAGAATTGCTTCTCCTACAAAGGTCTGCAAAATAAAGGTCTCAAGTCATGCTCTGTATACACATGCATCCGAGTTCTCTATCTATATGTATGATGTCAGATCTTTTTCCGCATCTGAGGGCCTAGCTCCCATAATCACGGTTTGCCACAGACGTTAAAGAAAACTGAAATCTAACAAAACACCTATCAAAGTTTATTAAGCTGAACAACCACCACTTAGCTTGCAGGGGGCTGAACCTAACACAAGCTGTCCCTAGAACCAGACAAGATGGCCGACCTGTCCGGCATCCACCGGTTGTCCCCCCGTCAGCAGTGGACAAATTATGCACCACCATCTGCTGTACTCCCGGCCATGGATGACCTGGCCGCAATGACTAGAAAAATTTCCCATAGCCATAGTGACTAAGCAGCAGAACTCACATTCGCTCTGCCTACTACTAGTACACAACAATAAGACACATTACGTAACAGCGTTTCTCATCAAATAACCCAGCCTGTTCTGATTCACATACTGTCAAACCTAATACCCATTAGTAATGGCATAGCTCAGCAGTCATTGTTCAATAGTGAACTTAGGAAAGCTAGCAGTGTTTTGTGTCTGGTTTCACTATCCTAGTGTGAAGAAAAAAAATCTCTGTAATGTTAGTAAAATTAAGAAAATTTGGCCTAGTAGGGACAGTTCTCGGGTTCCTGTAAGGAAAACACCTATTTTCAGCTTGATGATTTAGGCTTAGGGTACAAGTTACAACTGGGGCAGAAATACAGTTTGGTTTTGGGGGTTAAGGTGATTGTTAGCTTAAGATTATCATTTGGATGGTAATATGTTTGTGTATGACTCACATAGTAGGTGTTGTCATCTTCATTGTAGGCCAGCTTGACAACACCATAGGAGCCCTTATCAGAGAACAAAAAACAGTTAGAAGAGTGCGACATTCAGCAGCTGTCAATAACCCACTAAAATGCTGTTTACTGTATGTTGTGTATACCCCAAAGAACACACACAGTTTTGCATACATTCTGAGTAAATAACATATTACTATTTCTACATTATTTATACTATTGTTTTCTTTTTATTTCTGCTTACCATCTCTCTTTTTCTAGATTTGTAAAGTAGGAAGAGACAAGTAAAAATGTTGTTGCATGCTACCTTGTATACCCATAAGACTATTAAAAGTCCTGAAACCGAAAGCATAGCTTTACCAAGCTGACCCATCGGAAATGTGTGGGCTGAGCACTTTCATTAAGAACAGGCTGTTTCAATTCTAGAAGCAGCCCCACACACTCACACACCAAC
>JACXGI010009018.1:0-31661 GCA_016801175.1 Esox masquinongy
ACACACACACACACACACACACACACACACACACACACACACACACACCTACTGGTTTAGAAAACTTCACAAGATACTGTTAGTTTTGTCCCAGATTCAGACCTTCTAGAGAACTCTGAGAGAGGTAGAACGTCATGTGACAAGGGGTCAGATCTGAAAACAAAAAATGAATTAAAAACAAAATAAATAATAGCGATAATAATAAAAAGGCTAAAGCCTTTTTTTAGTGTGGACCTGTCCAATCAAAGTGTGCTATATTAATAGTTTGACTGGATTTATAGAGAACAACTGGGTAACCCCTATCAAACGGGGGGTGGTCGGAAAGGGACCAGTTAGTCACGCCCCCCCCCCCCTCGCCATATTCTGCATGTGGGTATTGATCATGTGATCCATGAGACAGCAGCTGCTGGTCACCACTCTCCACCCGGTCACCCCACCGCTCCCCACTGTCTACCCAGGAAGGAGTGCAATGTGCCAGGGAAGGAGTCTCACACTCCAGCCTCCTGAGGAAAGTTGACAGCTTCCAATCGATTGCACTAAAGAGCAGGAAGGGGAGTGGGTCTTTTTGTGTGTGTGTGTGTGTGTGTGTGTGTGGGAGCGTGTATGAGTTCAGTGTGATGTGCGTACGTGTGTCTCTGTGTGTAATATGCCAGATACACCAGCTACATTGTTGTCTTCGACAGGCAAATGCCCAACAAACAGTGGGATGTGTTATATTACAGGGTTTCCACAACATCTGGTGTTTAGTTGCATGGTATTTTATTAGAATCCTCATTAGCCAAAGACGACGTGATCGTTACTCTTCTGGGTGTCGACAAAAATAAATCCAAACCGCATAAAATACACCGTAAAATAATACCATGTAGTTTCTATGTGTCTTTTCACAGACTCCGGTTGCGCTATTAGGTGCTGTTTTATCTTTGTTTTTATCGCAGATTTTTATCACTAGTCTGAGTTACCTCAGCTGGTAGCAGAGAGTTCCTTGTATTCACAGCTCTACTTAGTAGTGTACTGTATCTCCCAGCCTCCCTTCTGGACAGTGAAGAGGCCTCTGCTGGCCCTTGTTGTGTGGTGTTGATGAATGTCTGAGCTGTGTGTTACCTGTCGGAACAGACAGCTCGGTACCTTCGACACTTCGACACCTCTTGAAGAGACCACTGTTGATGCATTACATGCGTCCTCTACCAACAGGTCGAACAGCAGCACGTTGACATTCACCCTCGTTGTGCATCTGAGGGGCTAAACGCGCTGCTCTGCTCGATGCCAACCTGCAGTTTAACTCGGTCCTCCTTTGGGGCGCTCGACGGGGCAGCAGCGAATGTGCTGTCAAGACACCGGTGCAGAGTTTTATCAGGGATATACGTCTTCCCGTCTCGGCGATCACCGAATCCGTACGTTTTAAGATGTGGAAGGTTGAATCGCAAAACTTATTGCACAGGCACCAAGGTAAACTAGCAATTCCCAGATCACTCATTCATTCATTGTAGTTACTCAATAGTAAAGCAAAGATGCAGACAAAGACAGAGACACACTGAAGAACATTTCAAGTTGATGAGTAAATGTGCTGCTTTTAAAGAAAATTATCTTTAGAAAAAGTCAAAATGTCTATAAAAGTTCTGAGTCAGGTAAGTGGGATAACTGAGGGCCTTAATACTATAAAATTACAACTACGCAACTCTCCCGCTAAGAACAAAGTTAAATGACAATGAAACATTTATCTATAGATGCTCCCTGTTGCGGCAATGGCATTTAAACTTTCTCAGGGTCAACTCTCCGGAGAGTCAGAGATCCATTCTGACGATTAAAATCCCCTGGGCAGGACAACTACAATGTGTGACAGCATATTCAGCACACAGCTATCCAATCAGCCAACCAACCAGCCAGCCAGGCAGCCAGCCAGCCAGGCAACCTGACAGAGGAGCAGACACAGAGAGGTCAAAAGTGTCATGGGAGTGGAACAGTTTGTGTTACAGAGGTGAATCACTATACCATGTCACTGAATGAATACTGAACTTACTTGGAAAAGAAAGAAAATCCAGGTTTGATTGATCGGACAACTCATTGATTCAGATGACCCATAGATTCAAATGTCTCATTGATTCAAATGACACACCTCCAGTAAGGACAGGTCGTTTAATTTTCTCCGGTACCAGACTAACCGTTCTGCATGCGTTTTAAATGGAAAAACTCATAAAAGCAGGTATGAATATAGTTATGTCTGCTTCTGGTATGAACATGGACCTGTCTGTTTCTGGTATGAACATGGACCTGTTTGCTTCTGGTATGAACATGGACCAGTCTGTTTCTGGTATGAACATGAATCTGGCTGCTTCTGGTATGAACACAGATCAATCTGTTTCTGGTATCAACATGGATCTGGCTGTTTCTGGTATGAACATGGACCTGTCTGTTTCTGGTATGAACATGAATCTGGCTGCTTCTGGTATGAACACAGATCAATCTGTTTCTGGTATCAACATGGATCTGTCTGTTTCTGGTATGAACACGGATCTATCTGTTTCTGGTAAGAACACGGCTCTATCTGTTTCTGGTATGAACACAGATCTGTTTCTGGCATGAACACACATCTGTCCATTTCTGGTATGAACACGGATCTGTCTTTCTGGTATGAACATGGATCTGTCTTTCTGGTATGAACACAGATCTATCTGTTTATGGTATGAACACGGATTTGTCTGTTTCTGGTATGAACATGGACCTGTCTGTTTCTGGTATGAACATGAATCTGGCTGCTTCTGGTATGAACACAGATCAATCTGTTTCTGGTATCAACATGGATCTGTCTGTTTCTGGTATGAACACGGATCTATCTGTTTCTGGTATGAACACGGATCTATCTGTTTCTGGTATGAACACGGATCTATCTGTTTCTGGTATGAACACGGATCTATCTGTTTCTGGTATGAACACAGATCTGTTTCTGGCATGAACACGCATCTGTATGTTTCTGGTATGAACACGGATCTATCTGTTTCTGGTATGAACACGGATCTGTCTTTCTGGTATGAACATGAATCTGTCTGTTTCTGGTATGAACATTGACCTGTCTGTTTCTGGTATGAACATGAATCTGGCTGCTTCTGGTATGTACACAGATCAATCTGTTTCTTGTATCAACTTGGATCTGTCTGTTTCTGGTATGAACACGGATCTATCTGTTTCTGGTAAGAACATGGCTCTATCTGTTTCTGGTATGAACACAGATCTGTTTCTGGCATGAACACAGATCTATCTGTTTATGGTATGAACACGGATTTGTTTGTTTCTGGTATGAACCTGGACCTGTCTGTTTCTGGTATGAACATGGACCTGTCTGTTTCTGGTATGAACACGGATCTGTCTTTCTGGTATGAACATGAATCTGTCTGTTTCTTGTATGAACACGGATCTATCTGTTTCTGGTATGAACATGGACCTGACTTCTTCAGGTATAAACATAGATCTGAGCGTGTCTCTTGTATAAACATGGATGAGTGTGTATTCTGTTAGACGATGGAAATGGCTTATCTCTTTGTGAAGGAGGGTTGTCTCCAGTACATGCTCTATCCCTGATGTGTCTGTCTGCTACGAGCATGGATCCATCGGAAGCCCTCCTGTTTGACTGCGGATACAGCTATCTTTGAACATCATTAAAGTATGATCACAGCTAAACTCTTGTTTCAGACTCAGACACACTAAAAGCTACATTCTGCTTCCGGACACACACTCCACGGGATTCTTTTGATCATCACGGCAGTGAGTTCCAATCTCACGGTGAACAATTGCCACTGGCTGCTGGGATAACGAAGCGTTTTAAAGATGTCACTGAGTAGCCCGCACTCACTCTCACACACACACACGCACACACACACACACACACACACACTCCGACTACCTCAACCAGAAGAATGAGGAAGACCTCGATTACAGGACCCCTTCTCTACTTCAGCTTTGTTTCTTCTTTTATCTTCTCATTCTCTAAATGAACAGTCAGACTTCTCTTCTTCTATCTTCTCATTTTCTTAATGAACAGTCAGACTTCTCTTTTCTTCTTTTATCTTCTCATTCTCTTAACGAACAGTCAGACTTCTCTTTTCTTCTTTTATCTTCTCATTCTCTTAATGAACAGTCAGACTTCTCTTTTCTTCTTTTATCTTCTCATTCTCTTAATGAACAGTCAGACTTCTCTTTTCTTCTTTAATCTTCTCATTCTGTTAATGAACAGTGAGACTTCTCTTTTATCTTCTCATTCTCTTAATGAACAGTCAGACTTCTCTTTTCTTCTTTTATCTTCTCATTCTCTTGATGAACAGTCAGACTTCTCTTTTCTTCTTTTATCTTCTCATTCTCTTGATGAACAGTCAGATTTCTCTTTTCTTTCTTCTTCTCATTCTCTTAATGAACAGTCAGACTACACTTTTCTTCTTTTATCTTCTCATAATAGTCAGACTCCTCTTTTCTTCTTTCCTAATGAACAGTAAGACTCGTCTTTTCCTTTTACATCTCCTCGTTCTCTTAATGAAAGTCAGACTCATCTTGCTTCATCTCCTCATTCTCTTAATGAACAGTCAGACTCGTCTTTTCATTTTTCATCTTGTCGTTCTCTTAATGAACTTTTCACCAATTCGCTGGAACCAAATTCCCTGTTGGAGATAATACAGGTTCCATGGTATTACGTTGTACATTTATATATATGTATTATATATAATTGTTCTATTCATTTTTATTTCTATTTCTTTCCTTCATGCTCCACACACACTCAGCGAAGTGGAGATGGTGAAAACAGAAATGTGTTGATGTCATAGTTCTCTCTAGTGAACAACTTTCCCCTGGTTAATGTGGTTGCCTCATTGATTATTTAACAATAATGATTATGAGGCCTGGAAGCCGACAACCCTGACATTATTGATTGTGAGGTCTGGAAGGTGACAATGCTGCAGCCAGAGATCAGAAAAGGCGTCAGTGAACAAAGTGACGGTGACAGATTGTCTGCGTCCCAATTGGCCCTCCACTCCCTAGATAGCGCAGCACGGGCCCTGGTCGTAGTAGTGCACTACTTGGGAAAACGGGTGCCATTTGGGAAGCTGGCACAAATTGAAGGTGACAGACTGACAGTGGCTCCATGTTGGAGAGCTGGCTATCAGCTTACAGGTCAATTCGACTCAGTTCAACTATCCTTCCTTAATTGAAACACTTAATATCATATCCGCAATTAGGACAGATCTATAATGTAACCTGGACACTGTGTGGAATGTTGTTGAGAGATTATTTTCTGCTCTTGTCTCCATTTTTTGCCGGACTGACTATACAGACAACACTTTTCCTGTGTGTGCGTGTATCAATACAGGCACCTTTCTACAGGAGGGTATGAGCCAGGCAGTAGAGTATTACAGTATTGACATTCTGCTGCAGGCATAATCAGCGTGTGTGCATGTGTGCGTAAGCGTGTGTGTGTGTGTGTGTGTGTGTGTCGGGCTTGGATTCGGGCCGGGGATCTCAGGTTCTCTCCCCTGCTGTTCCATGATTGACCCAGCTGGTATTGTCTTTTCAATTGTTTCAATTATGATGGCCCTAAAGTTCGTCCCAAATGGTACCCTGCTCCCTGTACAGGGAAGGCCTGCCCCGAGGGTCCTCGGTCACCGGTGGTGCACTACACAGGGAATAGTGTGCGGTTTGGGACGAAGGCCGATGGTTGCTCAGCACGCTGGCATCAGCCAATGAATTATGCATGGTCTTACCTCCCCCGACCGCACACAGACACACACACACACACACACACACACACACACATACACAAACACACACATACACACACACACACACATACACAAACACATACACACACAAACACGCACATACACACACAACAACGCACATACAAACACACACACACACACACACACACACACACACACTACCACCAGTGTAGAGGGGACCTTTGCAAGCTCATCTCCGGACCCCTGACGATGCACAGGGAGAGCCAAAGGTTGGCGAGTTTACACACCTCTATATATTACTCTGTTCTATGACCATGGCATGACTATTACATAAATATATTCTCTCGATAGTCTGCTGTGTCTACAGATGGATTAATCAAATAAATTAGATATATCTGTCTACCAAAGTGACTTTTTTTAATATGACGTTTAGAGCGGATTCAATGATACTGATAAAATAATGATAAAAGCATGAAAACTGGAACGTGATTGAAACAATTGATTAAAACTATTATTATACCCCATACTCCACATACTCTAGGAAAGACACTTCAATACCTTAGCTTGATCATTAAAGATTTTTTTTTATATAACTATAGATCGTCTAATTGTAGATTTAATACTGACTTAATATTGTAGATTTAACTCTAACAGATAGCTTCACTGGTTTGAACAACTTAATTAGTCCTAGAGTGATGGTGAGTGGAATATTTAATTTTAAATATTAATTGTATTAATAAGAATCCATGTGCATTATCCTTTATGATTATATTGCACATACAACAAAGACTCTGAGCAACTGTATTGCTATAAAATAACATCGTTTTCACCTTCCTTTATTTCGTTTTTTTTTGTTTGAAGTGGATCTCACGACCTGCACGGTTCTTTCATCCAGACATTTTTTTTTGCCATTGTGTGTGTGTGTGTGTGTGTAACCCTATACTTGTCCAGGTGTCCTTACTGGTATAGTGATCTAAGGAAAATCATGACTAGTGAGGACATTTTTCAGGTCCTCACTTATACATTTAGCTTTTTTATGCTTGTAGGTAGGTTTAGGGTTAGGGGTTAGAAAGGATGGAATTCTTAATGGAAAACAATTGTGTAAAGTTCTAACAAGTATAGCAAAACAAGTGCGTGTGTGTGTTTATGTGTGGGCGTGCGTGTGTGTGTGAATCTTATAGATGTGTGTTAAAATGTCAGTCTAGTCTGTGTTCGTTGTCTTAGTCATGACTAGGAGCTCTCTGAGGTACAAGGATCACTATTGGATTCTGGATCAGGTTTGAAAGCAAACACATGAACTTCAGTGCATATTGATTCAAATATACTTTCTTATTGCCATCTCTCTTGTCCCAGTAGTCCTACCAATTGGCAAATCGTATTTTATTGCTTTTGATTCAAAAGAAGGGTTACATTCTCTTATTCTTAGTAATTATATCAGGATTTTAGAGGTATTAAGAATCGAAAATAGTGCTCTCCTCTCTCCTTTTACTCAGCTGTGTAAATTACCAAACTGGCTTCTGGATTAGTAATTTGCTGCTGAACAGAGTCTGTTAAAATAATCGGCTTTGTGGCAGATGAAACGTTTTTTATACATATGGAATATGTGATAATATTATAATATGTTTGTCTTCCTGCTAAAAGCCATGGCTGCAGACGTTTTCTGGAACTTTAGTCCACTGGACTAAAAGATCCTTCAGAAGGATCTGTGCACATGCGGCTCATGTCCTGTGCATGTTTGGTTTTTTCTGTGCATCTATTTATTCTCTTCTTAATACACAGTCTCTGCTCTACTTGCAGGAAACACTCTGGTGAACGGCATTCTTTTTTTCTAAGGTTGTATGAAAGCTGAATCAATGTCTGTTAGATCAACGTCCACTGTACTATACTTAACAAAACCATAACAGAACCGAATACAACAGCATAATACAAGGGCACAGACAGATCAAAAACCCACCGTGCATTTCATCAGTGCCCAGGGGTCTCCCAGAGTGCAGTGCAAATTGTCTCGCCACCCTGATTCTGTTAAGTCATTCTGGTAGGTCGAGCTTAAGCCTGCTAACTCATCCGTGTTGGCTGGAAACTGGGCTCTTCTTCAACTTGCTGCTTGAGCAGGCCACCACAGTTTAACAGTTAAAACATCCTCATCACACTATTCTGCAAAGTAACCATTTGATCTCGTCAATTTCATTGGTATACATAATTGCAAATAAACTTCAGTTAAAAGAAGCAGTGTTGTTTAAAAGTAGCATTTTTGTTTTGCTTTAAAATGTACAGTAAATGTACAGTAAGCACATTTTAGATCTGATGGAGTTAACAAACTGTGGCATAGTCTACCTGTGTATTTTGCCCAGTGACGTGTAACATTTATATAGTAACAATATACTTTGCTTGTATATTCAGGTCTGTTAAATACATTACTGTGATTATTGTAATCTTGCAGGCCTTGATTTAACTTTGATATACCTTTATTCAGCAACGGCCATTGGCCTCTAGGCCGTTACCAGCATAAAGAAAACACACAGATGGACAGAACCTTTGAAGAATCCCAAGAAATATCAGTCCAGTGAACTAATGAACCTGAAAATAAATGGATTGGTAACCAGTACATTTTCAAGTCCTACTGATTGAAACAGTGTGGCTAGATTAAAAAGCAGCATTCAATCCCCCAACTGCTAATAATTATTTCAAGATAAGGATTTTGAGATATGTTTAAATATAAGTCAAAAACGTGCTGCTGTGCTGAATAATGTCCATTACAACAGCCAGCCATGATTGTGGCAGAAGGTTTCTTTATAATTAATTCTTTATTTTAATAATAAAAGAAAAAATTCAGTGAAAATAATAACGTAATATGTTCGATTACAGATTTGTTGTGAACATTGGAACTGGCTGGCCTGTTTTATTATTTTAGTTTTATTTCAAAACTATGGTCTGAGCAAATAAAGATGTTTTTCCCTTTAGCTTTGGAGTTCCGATACAGTACAGGGAGAGTGGGGAATGACATCGACACAAAACAACAAAAACATGTGGTCAGTTCATTTAACAGTCATAGTTCACTGAATCTTGCTCCCTTATTTAAAACAAACCCCATCCTGTGGTTTTACCATGTGATTTTTGTCCCCGCTTTTTATTGCAGCACTTTCCTTTGTATCTGAGGCAAATCTACCACCCTGGTGGGCTGTTCATGTGTGTGTGTGTGTGTGTGTGTGTGTGTGTGCGTGTGTGTGTGTGTGTGTGTGTGTGTGTGTGTTCGCAGGTTTTTAGTGCAGCTCCAATTACGTTCACACAGAGCACACATACACACACACAGACACACACACACACACACAGGCCCAATAGCAACACTGCTCATTGTTAACACACACATCATAAATGTCCCCTCACCCACAGAGTCCAGACCACAGCATGTAAAAAAAAAGGACCTAAGGCTACCGAGAAACACTCTCCCAGAGCCAAATAAAATATGCATAAATCTTGTCTCTTGTTTTGTGTGGAACTTGAGACTGGGTTATCTGGTGTATGAACACGTCGGCGAAAAGGAGAAAGAAAAGGCATTGGTGTAATTTGAGAGGATATCTATACAGGCCAGAAGTGGCCGTTGTTTGATGCATTAAATCACACACAGACTCCGTCATTTAATCAGATCTTAAGTTATACTGTGGGAGATCCGATAGTGAAAATATGCAACGAATGAATTACTGAATATATTAAAAAGTGGATAAAATGTGATATCACGAAGAGACCAGATGTTTGGGAGAGATTTTTAATGAGAGATTACCCCCCTTTCTCTCTCTCTCTCTCCGACACACACACACACACACACACACACACACACACACACACACACACACACACCAGGGTAAGGTAGCCAGTAAAAGACCGGTCGTGGGTTCTAATTCCGAGCCGACAAGGTGAAAAACCCTGTTGTTCTGTCTGTGAGAAAGACAGTTAACCCTAATTGCTCCCAGGTCGGTGCTGTAAATAAAAATCTGTTCTTAGTCACACTTGCACGGTAACATAAGAGGCAAAATAATTCCCACGTAACACTTATGAACCGCCACTTCTGGCCTTTTAAGTAGCTATAATCAGTGTTCAGACTACGTGTTGGAATAACAAATGTAACTGATTCAGAGAACCTGTCTGTCTGTCTCTCTCTGTCTGACTCTCTTTCTCTGTCTGTATGTCTCTCTGACTCCCTATCTCTGTCTCTGTCTGTCTTTGTCTGTGCGTCTCTCTGTCTCTGTTTGTTTGTCTCTCTGCTTCTCTATCTCTGTCTCTCTGTCTCTCTCTGTCTGTTTGTCTCTGTCTGTCTATCTCTATCTGTTTGTGTCTATGTCTCTCCATCTGTCTGTCTATCTTTGTCTGTTTGTCTCTGTCTGTCTATCTGTGTCTGCCGCTGGGCTTGATGTGAGCTCAGCCAACTGGAGAAAACCCACTGTAAACCAGTCCATCACCAGGGGACCGTAGCATTGTGGGCCTATTCATTTTTCATGCACAGTTAATAAAATAGGAGGCGTAGGGTTTAATATTTGGGTTTAACATTTAGTTCCGTAGTAGTAGAGGTACAAGGAGTCCATCAAATCACGCAAGCTTTGGGCCAATAAAGTAATGTTAAAAAAATAGTATATTGAATTTTTATTCCACTTCCAAGGCTTTTCTGTGAAACACTCTCTCTCCTGTCCCCTCCCCCTGCCTGATGACACACCCCCTCCTCTAAGTCCCTCCTTTCACCTCTTCTCCAAGAAGATGCTTTTGTTTCTTTTGTCGGCAGCGCTGTCAGTCTTCCCAGCCTCCCGAGGGCCGGTGTAATTTGGTAATTTATCCTAAACGCTGATACCGTAATTATGTGGCATCAGCTGCTGGGCCTGTCAGCGAGACGGCCAATGGTCATCCATCACCGGGTAAACTGGGGGGAGAGGGGCATCGTGATTGGCCGCATAAACACAGGAAAAAAAGAAAGAAAGCGGTGGTCCTGGCTCTGACGCGGTCAAAGGAAACAGGGTTGGGACAGGGGGGGCAGAGAGAGAGAAAGAGGTATATATAAGGGCATATAGAGAGAAGAGAGAGAGAGAAAGATTGGGTTGTAAATAAAAGAATGGGATGGAGAAAAAGAAAGAAAGACAGGGAGAGATATAAAGAGAGACTGTGGTGTTAATAAAGTAATGGGATCGAGGGAGAGACAGAAAGAGAGACTGGGGTGTAAATAAAGGGCTCTGCATAGGTGTGTCAGACAGGTCACAGTCAGACCTGGGGGGTTGGAGTAGGGTGAAGGGAGTGTGTTTGTGGGAGTTGCGGGGGGGGGGGGCTGACACCTCACAATGACATGCATCAGGATTGATGGTGGATTGGAGAGGAGGGAAGGTCAGGTTTGAAGTGCACTACAGCACCAGCCCTAATACAGTCCTGTCTACCTCTCTGGACACAAAATAACCTCACTTCAGGGCATCAAAATTGTTGTCAGCATTTTCTCAGGTGTTTATTTTATTTATTTTCTGGGGGGAGATAGAGCTTTTGGTAAAACAAAAATACATAAATAAATAAAAACATGATTTGGTGGTTATGGTTTCACCTGAGAAAACAACCTACCATTGCTCGACCGACTCGCAAACAAGCACGCAGGGCGACTTGTCTGTCTGTATGCCTGTCTGCCCACATGCCTGTCTGTCTGCCAGTCTTTCCACCTGTCTGCCTGTCTGCAATTCTGTCCACCTGACGTCTGCCTGTCTGTCCACCTGCCTGTCTGCCTGCATGTCTGTCCACCTGCCTGCCTGTCTGCCTGCCTGTCTGCCTGCCTGTCAGTCCACCTGCCTGCCTGTCTGCCTGCCTGTCTGCCTGCCTGTCTGTCCACCTGCCTGTCTGCCTGCCTGTCTGTCCACCTACCTGTCTGCCTGCCTGTCTGCCTGCCTGTCTGTCCACCTACCTGTCTGCCTGCCTGTCTGCCTGCCTGTCTGCCTGTATATTAGCCCACCTTATCACTCACAGCAAACAACAAATCCTCTGTCCTCGTGCCACAACACCCACCTCAAACCGGGGAGTTAGGAGAAGCCGCCCCTCTCCCAAGTAGGGGTGCAGCATTTAACCAATTTCAATATTAACCACAATATAAAAAGTCACGGTTTTGGAACCGCAAAGGTTCAGCTACACCAAGTGTTTCTGTTCTCACTCTCAGAAAGGGACATTATGGCACATTCTTTTTTTTTTAATTAACAACGGTTGCACAGTGAGGGAAATTAAACAAACTTTGCAGGCCCAACCTACAGACTGCAGACTGCATTTTGGATACTTAAAGAACGGGGTTGTTCAAGATGATGGATATCCTGTATGCAAAACTTCAAAAAAAGTTGTGGCTAAAAGGTCCAACACATCAAATCAAATTCTCTGAGTTCACCATCCATCTTTCCATGCCCAAGTAAAGGTAATACAAGTAACAACTTAAAGAAGTTACAAAAATAATTACTGGCATGTTACCTATTGAAACCTTGAGCGGGTGGAGAATTAGATAAAAACATGACAAATAGGCAAATAGAAAATACTAAACAATTTTGTAATACGGGCTAGTTGATCAAAAGAGCTCTGCAGCTTTTGACTCCAGTTGTTTTGTTTTGAAATAATGACAGTGATGTTCACAAGGGTAGCTCATATTTAATTCCTAAGAGATATAGATTTTTTTAAAATGTTTTATTTATTTTGTACTGTGTTATTAAGTAACTGAATCATTTCTGTTTCGATTGGCAGCAACTGTTAAAAACACAAGCAATCAGAGAAATGTTGTAGAACAAAACCTCTAATCAAAGAATGCTCATGTGATTTTATACATCCCTAGTGCTGTGAAATAAATTAATGCATAATAACCATGAAAATGTGATTATTCCTCAGACTATTATCGTATCATCGTAACCTATAATCATTGCATCCCACCTTCCAAGGGAGACACCATTCTCCATCCACACTATGATCCCCTCCACCCAAAGACATCCTATAAACTTACAGTCATGCAAAATGAGCAACAACCATGGACAGGAAAGTGCGAGGAGAAAAAAAACAGTAAGGACAAACTGATAGAGAATGTAGTAGCACTCTACCACAAGCACCCACTCACCACAGAAACCCACAACCGTAGTCCCAGCATGCACTGAGAGACCGGCAGAGAGTTAGAGAAACAGTGACAGAGAGAAAGAGAGCAAGAGCAAATAACAGAAGATATTAAAACATATTGAAATTTGGTCCCATTAAAACACACAACACGCACAGACAGACAGACAGACACACACACCCTTTGTTTATGTCTTGTGTAAGAGACAGAGAATAAAAACCCAATTAGGAGCAGGGAGAGACAGACTCCTGTAGAGCCGTTTCACAGCTAATTATGACATGCACGCACGTACACACACACACACACACTTCTGCAGAGCCATTTTACAGTTAATTGTGCACCAATATAGCCTGTTGCTACAGTAATAGATGTTCCCCCAGTGCTTGATGTTCCAGTGCTAAATTGCTGTGGTTATTTCCACTCATTAGGCTTTTAGGATTTAAAATGTTTAAGACTTGTTCTGTTCTTCTCAAATCAATCCAAGCATGTTCTGGATATTTAGAGTGTGTGTGACTGGAAAAAAAGAGAGAGATAGAGGGAGAAATGAGAGAAAAATAGATAGATAAGGAAAAAGAGAAAGAAGATGAGAAACAAGAGAGATGCAGAGAGGCCGAGAGAGACAGGAGAGCGATGAAGATCGAGATGTAGAACTGCCATGAGACAGAGATCCGTCTCACTCCAAGCCACCTTCTGTATGTAGGGGCATGTAGTCAGGTGACCAGGGGCCTATCCCAGGGTGCTGTTAGGTGGGTTTAATGTTGTGGATTTAGACCTTCGCCGGTCTTTAGAATCCATTAACCTTCCAATTAAAGTGCATATGTCTCTCTATAAAGTCCTAATGGACCGGCCGGGTCACACACAGAGCCCAGTGTACTGCAGGCCGCAGGGGCAACACTTGGAGAAATACGGAAATGAGACGCCATAAAAATGGCAAGTCGATGGAGCATAATAGCGAGGCGTGTTTTCTAAGACTCAGTCCCGACGTTGCCTTGAGTGCATCTGGAAATGAGCCCCTTTCCCTTTAAAGTGGCAGTAGACTTGTGGAGACATCGATGAGCGAATAATACAGATGGTCAGGGGTGGTAACTTCTAATGCCTTTCTGAATAAATAATATGCCAAACAGAAAACCCTGTCGTATAGCCAGCCGGGTGGTCCACGGTCTATGGTGTCTATGTCTATGGTGGTTTATGGTGGTCTATGGTAGTCTATGGTGGTTTATGGTGGTCTATGGTGGCCTATGTTGGTCTATGGTGGTCTTTGGTAGTTTATGGTGGTCTATGGTGGCCTATGTTGGTCTATGGTGGTCTTTGGTAGTCTATGGTGGCTTATGGTGGTCTATGGTGGCCTATGGTATTTATGGTAATCTATGGCGGTCCATGGAAGTCTATGGTGGTTTATGATGGTCTGTGGTGGCCTGTGGTGGTCTATGGTTGTCTAGAGTAATCTATGGTGTTTTATGGTGGTCTGCGGTAGCCTATGGTGGTCTAGTCATCTAAGCCACTGCCTCTGGTTCATTTGCGTTAGACTGCTGCAGCTTGGATTGCAATGTTATCACAGCATATTTTTTTCCTCCATTCTCTCCTCTACTGAGCATAAAACGATATAAAAGTATATGAATATATTATTATCAAAATGTATTGAATAATAATTAAACCAAATATAGAAAGTGATTGCAATTTCATATGTAAGCTTGATACTGTTATGGAGCACTATTGGCATTTTGGAAAAGGAAAATTAGCGTTGGTTTCATATGAAGGAGACAGATGGACAGGCTGTGGTCTTTCCCGTAGTATCTGCAGCTGAAAAATGACATTACTAGTCGGGTTGCAGCAGGATCACAGGGTCCACACTGCCAATCCAGAACACTCGGTGTGTACCGTATTTTGGGTCAAATGTAGAACCGGGGGCCGTTTGGGATGCAAAGCTGCATGATGGGGGGGTCTACACGCGTGACAAACATACTCTGCTGAATTATAATTTTTCAGGATGTTGTGGGGGGTGGGAAGGGGGTTAATTTAATCAGAATGAGCTCAGTGTCACTTACTAATAGTGGGTACTTTGCTGTGATTTATCTGTGTTTGCTGAGTGGAGAGACAGAAGACCAGAAGGCCTGGTCTCTCAAATTAAATAGGGCATGGAGCAGATCTCTCATAGCAACCACTGACAGAGGAAGGGGAGAAGGAGGGAAGGAGTTAGGCTGATAAAGAGAGAGAGAGGGAGGGAGAGACTGATGTATTACGCTAATCATTAACATTATCAGTCCAGGTTCATACTGTAAATACAATAGTGTGGTTGTATATATATATATATATATATATATATATATATATATATATATATATTGGCATTTTGGAAAAGGAAAATTAGCGTTGGTTTCATATGAAGGAGACACGCTGTGGTCTTTCCCGTAGTATCTGCAGCTGAAAAATGACATTAATAGTCTGGTTGCAGCAGGATATATATATATATATATACAACCACAATATATACAGAGTGCGTGCTGTATGTGTGTGTGTGTGTGTGTGTGTGTGTGTGTGTGTGTGTGTGTGTGTGAGAGAGAGAGAGTGCGTGCGGTAAAAGTAGATGAGGTGGAAGGATTACGACGAGTGAAGCAACCTTGAGAATGACGGAGTGTAAACACAGTGAAATAGCTGAGAGCTGGTCGACCAACCCCTGTCACTGCTAGTGGTGTTCACCAACCCAGACAACCAACCAACGGTGGTAGGATTCACCTGTGAGTGACGAACACTCGCAGGTGAAAACCAGTGTTGTTGGCAACATGCAGCGTTTGAGAAGACCTTCGTCCAGTTACCACACGGTTTTAGATCAGAGAGCAATCAAAGCACTGCTGAATGAACAGCTCTCTCTCTCTCGCTCTCTCTCTCTCTCTCTCTTTGTACACTCCTCTGTCACTCTCTCTCTCTCTACCCCCCTCTCTCTACCTCTACCCCTCTCTCGTTCTCTCTCCACCCCCCCACCCCCTCCTCTAGCTCTACCGACAGTCAGAACAAATCCGTGTGTGGAGCCAAAAGCCTGAAATCCATAAAGCCTGAACAGATCATGCTATAGAAAGCGGTTAACTCTAAATCCCAATGAGAACAGTTGACTTCTTCCCGAAGAATGTCCTACTCACGTTTTAACATTAGAGTCCCACACCCCAGATTTAAACCACATCGACTTCCAAACCACAGGAAATACACTGAAAAAGTCATATTAAGAAAACGTAAACCCAAAATGGACACAAAGAAATCATAATGTAAACTACTTAAGAAATATATATTGAAAATAGATTTTTTTTTCACAAAATGCTTGTAAAAGTATATGTTTTGTTAGTTATAGAACAGAGGGGGAGATAAATTGAAAGCCCGCTACATAAATGTTTATATGTAAATATGTGAATTCATCAAATGTTGGACTTCATTCATTATTAAACCTCAGCTTACAGCAGAAAATAACCAAAGAAAAACCCTAAACAGTAGTGAGCTGGTTTTGCCCTCCTCCACAGCAATTTCCAGTAAGCTACACATTCTGGCAGTTCTGATTGGTCCTAGAAACCACTGGGTTGAAAGGAAGACAAGCAACATGACTGTGCCAACTTTAAATCCCTGATTGGTTAGAGACTATCCAGTCACTGAATCATTTGTTTTGCACAAAAGCCCTCATTTTGAAGTCACACAAACGACTCCTAGCCGTAAGGAAGCAAACAAAGCGAAAGATGCAGCACAAAATCGAAGAATTAAAAACAGTATAAACATTCCAGTGGGATATTCAGCTACCTTAGGCAAAACCCGTACTACAGTTTCACTATGTAGTGGTAAAATCTAACTGTGTTAACAATAAGTGGGTACATTAAAACGTGGACTAAATAAATAGACTGTCAATGAACAATTCACATTATAGTCTGTTTAAGTCACAATTATCTAAACTCAGAATTTTAACTATGATTTTGGTTGTCTTGAATGGTTCTGCCAGCAATGGAAGCACACCCAAGGGAAACGGGAGAAAAGCAAAACATTACACAGCTGAAGTAAAGAGGTCAACAGAGATATAAACAGGTTAGCATCTGAACGGTGGAAACAACTCAACAGTTTGTTTTCGTTTACAGCAGGAGAACTGACACAGCCACCCACACAAATAATAAATGGCTTCCTTAATAATTCAGCATAGCTTTTGATCTTGTTTTGATTTTCGATATTGAGTCTCTATATTTATGACCACATTCCCAAAACATTTTGAAAAGAAAATTTGAACACCCATTGACAGATTAATATTTTATCAAGTATTTTTACAAATTGTTTTTTATCTCTCTCTCTTTGTCTCGCTGGTAAATGCTTCAGCTTCAATATCCATGACTACAGAATGGCACTAGTGACAAAATGAGAAAACCATTCACAAACTCTTTAAACTTTATGAACTTGAAAAAAAGCACAACTTAAAGCTGAACTTAGTCTGCAATAGGAAAACTCAGGGGACAACATTAGAAAAAAACAAAAAATAAACAGGATCCTTTCAGTGATAAGCTGACCCAGCCTGGCACCAGTTCAGTTTGTGCTGTCACGCCACTGACCATAGGGCTTGGCAATAAAGCACAAACAGCCCAGTGACTGGGCTGAGGCTGACTGACTTCATAACCACAAAGCCTTATCTTCAGCCCAACATAACATGGGTCTTTAGTGAGACAAGCAACCCGTGTAACACCAGAACGGCAGCACAAACGCCACTCCCTACATTCACTGCACTAGCTTGGGCTGGCGCCCATTGGGACCCGGTCCAAAGAACTGTGCTACGGAGGGAACAGTGTACCATTTAAGACGTTGCCAAGGGCCAAGTAGACCATTTACCTGTCAGATTTTACTGACAGACAGCATTTTATTTGGAGCCTTTCCGCTATGCTGCGTGAATAATGACTGTCATTGATTAATAATCCTCAGTCTGACCATCCTAATCAGTGCCAGATGTGAATAGGTACTCTCATAAATGGCTCTCAAAAGACACCCTATTCTGCCTAGGGCACTGGTCACAAATAGCGCACTAAAAAGGGAACAGGGTGCCATTTTGCGTAATGCATTTGAAGGGGTGTTTCATCAGTTACAGTCTCACAGCCTAAACTTCTTAGTAAGGACTAATGGAGGGTAATTTTCTTGTCTGGGGACAAAATAAAAAATATACTTCGCCCAATGGCTGGGTTTTAGAGGTGTCATTTTCATTTTTCTTCTCTCAGCATGTCAAACCTCTCCAAAAAAAACTATGAATTCACATCATTAATCTGAGATACTTCCTCTTAGGGGGCACTAAGACCGCACACTATTTGTGGTATGAAGTGCAATTGACATTGGTCAAAGTAGTGTGCTGTACAGGGAATAGGGCGCCATTTTGGAGGCACACCAAGATTTTGTCCAGACACGAGGAAGCATTTTATTCCTTCAGCAGTGATTGTACTTTCCCTCTCCTCTTTTCTTATAGTTTCTATATTAGCTAAACTGATACAGATAATTTGCCAAGGCATGCCACTGACAGATGTGATTTGCGCTTGAGGTAAGTTAGTTGGACAGACTCACATTTGAGGAATAACCTCAACTCTCTCTCTCTCTCTCTCTCTCTCTCTTTCTCTCTCTCTCTCTCTCTCTCTCTCTCTCTCCCCTTTCTGCTCCCCCTGTGCTTTTGACAGAAAGAATAATCTTTCATGATGCTTTAAAGGCGCCTGTAAGAAATCACAATGCACTATACAGCCTAAGTACAAAAAAGTTCTGTAGTCGAGAACATTGCTACACAACAGGGTTGGAAGCAGTTTGAGAGAAGTCCTACTCACTACTACTCCATTAGACAAAAGACATGGTTGAAAATATAGGGCTTTTTTTTGTTTAAAAAGCCGTGCTCAAAGGATAGGGAGGAAAAGAGCCTAGACCTGCTCTCTGGAATGGAGATACTTCAAAACTCCTTTCAACACCCCTGCACAATGTGTCCCTTCTCAAAGAGCACGGGCATGATAGCGCAACAATACCAGAGACATTATCTTAGTGAAGGAAAGCACGTGCAGCTCCACGGACTAGTTGTTAACAAATGTCTGAGGAAGGGAGGCCTCTGCTATGACCATCCTATGAGGGAAAGACAAAGTTATTGCTGCTCAGGACATCTCTTACTGGATAAACAAGCATTGTTCCTTTTTCGTGTCAGCCCCAATCATTAAAGTTTGAAAAAATATAAAAATATATAATTGCCCCTAGTGTGCTACCATGTCTCAAAGACCCTTGGTCATACCATGAACAGAACCAATGCAGAATTTGACACTACCACGCTCCTTCAGTTCCATTACAAAAATGGGAAATACAGAGCTAGGAGGTCCTCCAATTGGAATGTCGTAAGAGGTTAAGGTCTGACCGCAAGCAGATACGTGAACATGTTGGTTGAATGGCATTCCAAGAAACATGTCAGAAGAATTAGAGCAGAGAACATCAGCCTTCCGAAGGAAGGATTAAAGATGATATGGGATAGATTGGAAGAAAGCTATGGATCAACAGAAATGATTGAGAAGGTTAAGTTCAAGGAACTGGAGAACTTTGCGAGTCTTCAATCATACTATCTGAAGCTAAAGTTAGAAATCAACAGCACTAAATCCGAGGGCTGCTGTCTAGATCTCTTGCCAGATGAAACCCATAATGGGGGAAAAATAATGTTACGTCTCAAAAAAAAGTTTCATGTGGTCCACACAAGGATACCACTCCCCCAAAGAAGTGCAATCTGCAACACGGTATGACCAGAGATCTCCAGAGTCAATTCACAAAAGTTCAATATCACTATCTAAGTCCTCCATCACCAACAACAACACAAATGAAAGCAGAAGAGTCAACCCCAACGACGTGTGCCCAAAACACAAAAAGGCACAAGCACTCGAGAAACACAGTGGTTTCAGGGAACCAGGCCGGAAGCTCTTCTTGAAAGAAAATTGTATCTGTTTCAAAACACTGTGCTGGGAACCATCTCGCAGGAGAGTGTAACAATGCCTGCTGCATGCACTTACTGCAGCGGTGAAAGCCACAACAAAGGCCCTTTACTCTGGTCACAAAAGCCTCCACCACGGCAGCCGAGCATGTTGGAGAGAGAAAACTGGACACCTGCACTGAAGGCACTCCGCACCCATGTCTGAGGCGAAGTCAGAGGAACACCCCGTTCAGACGTCTGTCCTGCGAGGATCCACCCGAGAATGCCATCCAGAACAAAGCTTATGCCATTCTAAATGACCAGGGCAACAGATTGGCATTACCCATTTAACCAATTCGGTATAAAAATGAAACGTCTCTTCATCCTCACGGAAAAAACATGTAGTGGATCGGTGAAGAAATCGTGGGGAGACATCAGAAGTGCAAACCATAGCTGGACAGATAAGAGCGCAACCAGCTTCCCGTAACACCGGACGGACTTCAGGCCACTTCAATCACACAGGTCATCAGATATGTCACGGTAGTGATGTAGACAAAGAGAGAGTACCTCTGGTCCCATGTATTTGGGAACCGTCCATCTCCACTGTTGGAAACCAATGCCGGAGTGGAGCACCACAGCTTCCACAGACACAAGACAGTTCATAGAAAGGGACATCAACGTTTATGACGTGTTGGTATGTTTTTGCCAAAAGTCAGTGGGCCAGATTCAAACCCCATTCTGCAGCCAAACCCGTTCAGTGTACCCAGCAGCTTGGACCGCTCGATCTCACTGGACCATGCCACCTCACTTTGTTACATCGCATCACTGTAAGTAGCAGTTTCCTCATGAGAGACAGCAAACTATTGAGTAGTATGCCGGAGAGCGCTTTCCTTCTGGTGGATAAGGATTCCAGTCTGCTTCAGATGACACGTATCTCAACATTGACAAACCCGATTCCGCGGAGAATTGAGGCAATGAAGCAGGGCCTTAATCACAAATTGGGTAACAGGAAATTGGGAGGGAAAAAAAATCAGATACTAGAGGGAGTATTATGTCTCCATGGAGACCTCGTCATCTCGCTCGGGTCCACCGCTTTCCTTCCTTGTTCCTTGATTTGTGTCATAAAAACAGGGTTCACTAATTTATTTGTTTGGTTATTTAGATCCCCGTTAGCTGATGTCGAAGCAGTGGCTGGTCTTCCACAGAAAACACAAAACATCGCAGCCTCTTTGTCTCTATGTAGAAGTGGAGGTTTTCCTGTATTGTTTTTACAGCATTGTCATCGTCAGTAAATTACCTTCCCTCACACATTATTCTGTTTGCATCAATTTTTATGTTTCCTTGTTTAATCGCCAGACATAATTGTTGTATTAAGCAAGATTCTTTGTTAGCTAGCTAATTAGTGGTGTTATGCAAGGTTTCTCCTGTTAGTTTCCAGTCTACTTTATTGTATCATTGCTCTTTGTGCATAAGGAAATGTGATATAATTATGTGTTATGTACTGGTTCTGTGATTTATCTTTTCAATCTCATAATCAAATTTTGACAAACATGTATTGTTCCTTCCTAATTTTAACCTCAATCATTAAAGTTGGACAAAATATCATAATTGACTCCAGCTTAGTGATAATTAGTTTAGTTATCTGTGAAATCATCTCATGAAGAGGGTTGAATAAAAGGACAGGAGAGAGGATGGAAAGGGAAGAGAGAAGATGATGGGAGGGGAGGAGAGGAGTTGGTGGGAAGGGAAGAGATGATAGGACGGGAGGAAATGATGGGGTGGAGGAGATGTTCAGGGAGGACAATAGAGAAGCGAGAAGAGCTGATGAGAAGAGAGGATACGATGGAGTGGAGGAGAGGAAATCATGGGAGTAGAAGAAAAGAGATAATGGGACTGGAGGAGAGGAGATCATGGGAGGGCCAGAGATGGAAGAGGAGAAGATGACATTGGCCCACTTCCCCATGGTAAAGTGCATGGCTCTCCTAAGGGAGATATAGGGCCATTTTACATGAACAGATTGGAAAGGACACCCCAGTGTTTGTTTAGAACTGAAAAGCAAGGAAAGGCCACATCGTTGGAAATGAGAGACTCGTCTTCGCCAAGTAGTAAACGGTAAACAGCCCATCTGTTCTGCTCTCTCTCAGTCTATCCCTCCTTCTCTCTCTCTCTGTCTACTCCCTTCTCTCACTTTCACTCTCTCTATCTCTTTCCCCCTCTCTCTCTCTGTCCCCTTCGCTCTCTGTCTCTCCCCTTCACTTTCTCTCTCCATCTCCCACCCCTCTCTCTCACTCTCTCTCTGTCTCTCCCCCCTCTCTCTCCATCTCTCCCCCTTCTCCCCCCTCTCTCTCCGTGTCTCACTCCCTCCTCCGGAAATGGGAGGGACAACACCGTCTGCAGACATATGTCAGGTGTGTGTGTGTGTGTGTGTGTGTGTGTGTGTGTGTGTGATAACACTGTTACCGTAGCAGCCTTGACATCCCTTTCTGAAGTTCAGATGTTGACTGATGTGTTCCAAACACGCCCTGTTTGTGTGATACTAAGGAACCAAATGACACACGATTCAAACTCCTTCCTCACACCGTTCATTAGCAGGAGGGAATATTCATGGTAATTGTCCCTTAGATGCTTAGAGTTGGCGTGATTCCACGTGACTCTTCCATTAGACACAACTTGGCCTTACAGTATGGGAGGTTGCTGGTGTGAATATGTACCATATACGAACCACACACACACACACACACACACACACAGAGAGAGAGAGTGAGAGAGAGAGAGATAGAGAGAGACAGACAAAATAACAAAGCCCATGGGCTTCAATTATCCAACAGTATCTGTTTTATCGTTAGTTATATCCAGCTAGACAAAGATACTCAAATTGAACTAAGTGTTAAAAAAATACACAAGAACATATCTCCATTCAAAGAACATTCAGTGAAGGGAATTTCTATACTGTATACATCCTGGGATGATCTAACGCTCACCTTGGTAACAGAAGGCAAACAATTCAATTTGGTTCATTTAAATTTCAATAAGTCTGCTTTATTTACATTTGCCCAGGAGTGAGAAATGATTTTGTACAAAGAAAAAAAGATGACAACTTCTAAATACATTTATTTTTATTCATAGGCCAGCTTTCAATCAAACTGCCACAGACTCTGCTGCGTAATAAAGCCCATCCTTATTCTATAAAATGTGTCTTACTATATTATGTGTGTACTGTACATGCATGCTTATGTAGAATGTAAAAATATGCACAGCTGAAAAATATGAGTGGGGTATTAGCAACACACATGTAAATCATGACAAACAAGCCCACTTTGATTACAGTACCAGCTTATCAGAATGGAAAACACACAAACCTTTGTGTCCATTATTTGTCTTGGGCGTTGTAGCTGTTTTGTTCATTTTTAAGGGGGAACCAGAACACAGTGTGAGGATTTGATAAATAGATCAAATGAGAATAGAACAATCAGCGGTGACAGTGTCAGGACGGCTGCTCCAACACGGCACAAAAAAATAATAAGACAAGCACAAATAATGAGAAAAAAATAATAATCTTTCAAAATGTCTGAAAATGTTGATGCAAACTTACGATAGGGACTGCGTCCCAACCTGCACCCTATTTCATATGGGTACCATTTTGGGTTTCGCTTAATACAGTATGTTTTATAGTCAAAGCCACAGACAGAAAGACAGACACGCATGGACGTCATAAAAAATGTCAATTTCCAAGAGCAATCAACAGGGATGAGAATGAGGAGAACAATGTTTTGTTCAAATGTTTTCTAGACTGGGTGTTCTGGGGCAGAGCAGTGACTCATTAAAGGAAAAAGGAAACAATCCAAGGTGGCCACTTAAAGATCTTTGCTAAAGGCCTAGACACTCGATTTCTGAGATCTAGAGAGAAAAGAAAACAGAATGCAGAGATTATTTTACTCTTTTCCTCCTGTGGTCAAGGCACGAGATTGCTTCCAAGTTGTGATATGTGAAATAGCAGGTTATTAAAATATGACATAGCTAGGGTATTAAATTGTCACAGAACTCTGCCGGCGTGGCCGTAGAATGCGTGCGTGCGTGCGTATTCTCTAGCAGTCAGTGGGACCACCCGTTAGACCTGCATCCTGCATAAGTCTACTCGGCTGGTTTGACGTCTTTAAGGGACACAAAACGCAACACAATATCCAGCCAACTTTAATTTGCTTCCAGGCTTCCCTTTGATTCCACTGGCTCTTTGACGCTTGTCGCTGACAGAGTCCCAAATGGAATCCTATTCCCTACAGCCCAGTTCGTCAAGGGAGAACAAGAGCTCTGCTCAACAGGGGGCAAGGGCACCAGGGACTAGGGGTTCCTTTTAAGACACCTCATCTGTTTTATTACAGAAACTCTTGACGGATCCTCTCCACCGGATCAACCATAACCCAGCGTTACTTTCCCAACTCGGCTTGAAATGGTGTTTGTGGCAGCTCTCTAAGCGGTAGGTACATTACAGATAATTACCCATGGACCTTAATCACCCCCCTTGCCCCTCAATTCCAGCTGTGTCCACACAAACACATTTCTTCATCCATTACCAGACAATTGCCTCCCTCTCTTTCTCCTTCTGTTCCTTCCCAGCTCCCTCTCCATGCATCCATTTCTCTCTCCCTCTCTCTCTCCCTCTCTCTTCCTCTGTGTGTGTCTGAATCTCCACCTCTATCTTTGTTTTTGTAATCTCTCTTTCTTTGTCTCTCTCCATCACTGTTGCACACACACACACACACACACACACCTCACAACTGCCACAAATATCAGGCACGGAAGACTTATGAGAACCATTAACCAGATAAATCAAGGATGAAATATCAATCAAATTACTACCTTATAATAATCCCCTCAATGTCTTTGTTCACAGGGCACTTCCCCAAGGGCCCCCTCCCCAGTGCACTAGTTATTACCACAGCCTTGGTAAGCCCTGAGGGAAGTGTGCACTTCCATTTTGGATGCAGGCCTTGTGTACAGATGGCACATTCAACAGGCCGCAGAACAAGCCCCTACCAATCATAATAGTAATTACCCCGCTAATAATAAGAGCTCATTCATCTGTAATGGCCGATCGCTGCTAATAAACGATGATGGAACTGTTGTTCTGTTTTCCCAAAACTTGACAGCGAGTAACTAATGCGTGCAGGCGACTGTCGACTCGTTTGCTTGACAGAACGGGCTTGGCGACTGGACACTTCATCACGAAACCAGTGCGACGTCCCTCGACGTGATACGCCGGGTGACGGGGGTGGAAGGCAGCGGTTTAACCTTCACAATAAGAGCGCGGCTACTATGAAAAACATACATGGAAAAAGTCAACGCGTAGCGTGTGGCTGCGTTGGCGGGCGATATACATAATCACGTATGCCGTCGGTCCTGTTGTTCACATGTCCCTATTGGCTGCACTGCCCAGCAGCGACACACGCTGCTTTAACATGTTCAACACGTTCAGCGACGTGTTTCTTGAGCGATGTGTTTCATGAGCCTCAAGTTCAATGTTGATCATACAGAATTAACACGGAGTGAACAGTGTCCGCGGCGTCATATCGCCCTCGGCAGGGTCATTTACAACAGGGTCCATAGACAATTAACCAGGACTTACATCTAGATGGTAGGTCGTAGCCACCGGTGATCTTGGCGTTGCCGGTTTCACAGCCATTAAGCGTGTAGCACTCATCGTAGAGACAGGAGCCAGCCGCTTTGTGTATACAACCGTCCACTGGGGGGGGGAGAGAAACGTTAGTACAGTATAGCCTAGTTGATACCGCTAATAACATTAATTAATACTCTACTTCAGTATTATTATCTACTTTGTATGGTTGTTCTCCGTGATTTCATACATTTTCTATGTTTATGACTTTTTCCGCAGCATTGACCTTGTCATTCATCACATCAAATCATAATTAATGATGACACGATAAAAAGAGTTATTAAAAAAAAGTTATAACAAAGCCTTGTTCACACTGGCTGTTTGATGAGTCTCTAAGCCAAACCATACACACATTAAATAAAAAATCTGCTGCAGCCATTGAGTGGATGTGTAGCCAAAATCAAATCGTATTTACTGGCTTGTAAGGGATTTTACAGTTCTTTGGCACTTCCTAGGTACTCTGTTGACAGTTTCACAAGAACATTTGGTAGCCAAGTAGCCTTTTAACTATTTACATAGAAATTATTGATTGCGGTAGAAAGCTAAAAAGCTAACTAGCTTTTAGACTGCTATGGCAAGCCAAGAATTAGTTGTTTTGAAAGTTGGATAATATTATCATTTGAGGCTTTAAAATTCTACAAGACTTAAAACCAAGAAAGAAATGTTCCACGGCAGACACTGTTCTAGTCTACATACTGTATCTTCTGAGTGACAGGTAGCATAACCATTTATCAGCCATCACGTTTACATTCATGCCATGTAGCAGGAACTATTAGCATCAAACCCACAGCCCTGGCTTTGCACGCTCTACCAACTGTAACTCAAAGAAAGCAAATAAACGCCATCAAAAACACATCTGATGTGAGGCACACGAGCTTCAGAGGAGCCGACTGGATGTAGGCATAAAATTTCAATGGATCCCTAAGCAGAACCGCCATAGGACAGGTTCCTTGAACACTTTGAAAATACAGTTCACTGTGTCTAGAGCCCGATGGCGCAGAAAACTGTCAGTGCACAGACAAAGCAATGCCGCATCGCAGGTTAGCTATAACGACAGGTCAAGCCATATAGGCAGGCAGATGAGAGATATTTAGCGGGAAGAGCAGTAGTTCAGACTCATGTCCATGCTACAGCAGTACATGGAAGAGCAGTAGTTCAGACTCATGTCCATGCTACAGCAGTACATGGAAGAGCAGTAGTTCAGACTCATGTCCATGCTACCGCAGTACATGAAAGAACAGTAGTTCAGACTAATATCCATGCTACAGCAGTACATGGAAGAGCAGTAGTTCAGACTCATATCCATGCTACAGCAGTACATGGGCATCATTGGACCGCCTAGACCACAGAGGGGAGAGATTTCTGCTGAAGATCTGCAACAAGCCGCCGTGCAAAATCAGATTCAAATTTAGAACTGGTCCGTGTGTCCGATGGGAGAGGCCACAGGGTGCGGCCCGACCCAGAACTACTGAACACGTAATAGCTGTTCAGCTTGGAAGCTCTGACCACAACGCATACAGAAATGACCCTAGGATGGTTTCTCTTATTGGTCAACTAAAGAGAATCAGATCCAGTCAGTGCTCAGGCACATTTATACTCTTTCCTACCAAGCAGCCTTGTCACCCACACAAGTTAGACAGTGTGTAGCAATCGTTATACAACGGATGGGTGGAATCCTGAGAGCCGATTGGCTGATGGCCGCGGTATTCACGTATGCATGAGTGTGTATACAACAGGTATGACAACACTAAACGTTTTATTTTCCAAATTCTGTTGGTAACCGGTTTATAAGAGCAATAAGGCACACGGCGTATGATATATCGCCAATATGCCACAGCTAATTTCTATGCCCAGGAACTTGCTCATGTGTCGTGCCTAAGAACAGCTCTTAGCTGTGGTACATTGGACATACACCACAAATCCCCATGTTCTTTTTTGCTTAGACAGATTGGCAGAATGAAGTGTGAGGAAGGACAAACACAGCGATTAGTTCTCCACAGCCCTTGAGACTTGGAACTTCTAAATTTTGAAAGTGTTATTTGCTCAGATATGCCCAGATAGTCCTCTTCACCCTCTCTGCATTATCATAAGTGGCTTCTGGGTCTGTTGCAAGTGTTGCTCGTGTTATTTGGCCACTGTAGCAAAAGCCGCTCGTAAATATTGACAGAAAGAGCCACGGCCAAGAATAAATTAGCTTCTGTTTCTACGTGACTCCTAACACCTCTACAGAGTAGACACATGAACCAACCTACGAGGCACACACACACGCACACACAGGCACACACACACACACACACACACACACACACACAGGCACACACTCACGCACACACAGGCACACACGCGCGCACACACACACACACACAACAAACACACACCAACTTCCTGTTATCATCAGCTGGGGAACAGTTATGCGGGTCTCGACGGCAGGCTGTGGATGCTTTATTGGTTTATATCATGTTCTCTGTGGTAGGAGGACTAACTGTGTTACAACATGGTTTTGTGTTCCCATTCTGTCGTATTCCTTCCTGGTTGATGGGTGTCACGCTTCCCCTGGGTAAAGCCCCGCCCACCAAGGTGTGTGTGTGTGTGTGTGCGTGCGCGTGTGGGAGAGATTCTACGGGTTAAGGCTGTTGGATGGTTTTGATGGATGGTACGTCTTACCAGAACAGGCAGACAGCTAGAAATCCACATTATCAGTCTCCCAGAGCCCAACGCCCCTCTGATAGTCCCTTATCAATCATAGTGAAACATCATAAAAAAGTCTTCGAGTTGTGCTGTAAAAACACTCCTCACACGACGCTGCAGGATAGCATCAGCGTCAGCAGGACCGGGATGAGACCAAGGGAGGGAGGCGCGGATGGATATATTTGCTGTGAGTTTAACACGGCGGAGAATAAGAGAGTGGAAGAAGCAGGAGGAGGACCAGTAGGGGGAAGAGGAGAGTGAGAAGAACCAGGGAGAGACAGGAGGAGGACAAAAAACAACATAAAGACAAAAAATAAGAAGCAAGGAGAATGAGATGGAGAGGAGGAAGAATGAGAAGGAGAGGAAAAATGAGAAGGAGGAGAAGCAACAAGAACAAGGAAAAAAACAACAAAAAGAAGAGCAACACAGAGAGGAGGAGGGAGAAGGAGGAGAGAGCAGTAAAGGCATGGCTATCTTTATTTAGGCCTGGGAGAAGAAAGATCAAAAAAGGAGGCGTGGGAATAGGACTTCCAGACTTATATTTTCTAGGTGTCTCTGAGGGCTATAGTTTATCTGGAATCGACTTGCACTAAAATGGAGTGCTTAGCTCAGCGGAGGGAAGGGTCTGATTAGAGACATCACAGAGGGTTGCTCTTTATCTCAGAATCGTAGGTGCCCCGATGGCTATAACCTTGGTAACCTTGACAAAGAGGCTAATCAGTCATCAAAACTCAGGGAAAGGTCAGTTTTCACAAAATAAACATCCAATCGGCTGATTGTGGTCATTTTATTAACTGTAAGGCAATTTAAGCGCCATTTCTGAACTGAGAGATTTATGGCTCAAGCAGGATCACGACCAAACCAGCACGCGTGGTTTTTGTATCGAGCCACAGCCCTCAGAGTCTTGAGTTCCGCCAGCATGCATCTGCTAGCCTGAGGAGATAAATGGGGTGTGTCTGACTGACTGTGTGCGGTGTATGTGGTGGTTGTACTGTAAGTCCTCACAACTTAAGTAACCCATGGCAAATTAAAAAAGTAAGGAAAGTTTGCCGGTCTAATTCAGTTTAGAGAAAATAGAATTTTAAAAGGAAATGCATTTTCTACTCTAAAAATTCCTCGAAAGTATAGTCAAGCAAGTGTGTGTGAGTGTACGCGTGCGTGTACAAGTGTGTTTGTCTGCGGTTGTCTGACCCACAACGGTAGCAAAGGTAAAGGGACAGTTCACTAAAATTAAATCCTATCCAGTGGATTTATTTCACAACCACTGTTTCAAAATGCTAACATTTTAGCATATGCAGCAGAAATCCCATTCCAAAGTCATGGTAGCTATTAGTCCAAATACTGTATTGCTTGCACTAAACAGTCTACCCAAATTACTAGGGCCTACAATGCACTGTGGTATCTATGGGACAGGGTGCCATTTAAGACACATGAAAACCAATATACTAAAAGTGAACCCATTCAACTGAACAGTTTCCATTTACACATGATAAAACATGGCACTCTGTTCAATGTCAACGATGTTTGATGATTAATGTACACACAGTTCTGTATCTCCGAGAATCTCCTATTATCTAATTATCTTCCACTGTTTTCCACACTAACATGACCAAACCACATGCACTCTCTCTCTCTCACTCCCTCTCTCTCTCTCTCTCTCTCTCTCTCTCTCTATTTCTCTCTCCTCTTCTCGGTCTGTCTCTCTCAGTCACAGTCACCCCGATTACAAAGTGCAAAAAGCAAGTCCATCCTACAGGCTTATTATTGAGTATTTTCCTTTCATAAATGTTTTATTGTATAAAAAACTAGAGCCGCAAAAGATTTAACCGAGCAAAGGCCACCCCCCTGGACTCGTCCCAACAACAAAGGGAGACGTGACGAATTGTTAAGCTGAATCTTAATTCCATAGCACTTCAAAGTCTTTCAGCACCTGGACACAATATAACTCTCTCCGAGAGCAGGTGAGACTTTCCATGCTCTGCGGATCCCCATAGTGCCACACCTCGAGCAGATGGAGAGTGAACTGGGTTTGCCAGTTAGGAGTCCGCCTTCCCCCTCCCCAAAGGCCACCCTCCCCGAGGCACATGTACTCCCCAGTGATGGACAGCTCCTTCTCTCCGAGAACGCTGTGGAGCTGGAGATAGAGTATCAACACCTGGCCAGATAAGTTCTCCGAGAGCAGATGAGACTTTCCATGCTCCCTGGACCCCTGTGGTGCAACACCTCGAGCAGATGGAGAGTGAACCGGGTTTTCTCCTGAACCCAGGGATAAGTCAGCACGGAGCTAGCATCCCCCCCCAGACCCCATTTCACATTCCCACCCTGACGTCTAATTCAGATTTCTGGTGCTGTTCCGCCCTGCCTAATATAACGTCCCCAGGAACATGTGCATTGTGAACTGTTCTCAGAACCAGGTAAATCAGCAGGGAGTTGGGCAGAGCCTGGAAGACAGAGCACCGTCCACCTCCCACCATCGTCGCACTCCCCGTCCCAGAGAACCGCCCTCTTCTCCACAGGGAGACGGAGCTCCTCCATCTTGCCATCTCTCCCAGGTACCGAGTCCCCAGACACACGGCCCGCATCTCCAATCTCCACATTCATCTCCTCTCTTCACACAGGAGCTCCTCTCTCCCCAGACACACACATCGCTCTCTGGGTAATATCAGTGTGGGGCCCGGGTCTGGGTAATCTATTATCTGTGACTGTTGTGGAAGACACAGTTCTGAGGAAGACACTGTGTTATTGGAGTGAGATACAGGAGACACAGTGCTGTGGAGACACTGTTCTAGGACAAACTGTGTCACACAAAAATGCGTCCAAATTTAGATAACTAAGTAAAATCGTGTGTTTGAGTGTGGGTGTATTTGTGTGTGTGTGTGTGTGTGTGTGTCAGTGTGAGTGTGTGTGCCTCCTGTCTCTGACAGAATGATGTTGACCAGGATGTTGGAGCTGTGCCCATTCAGATGACCGTAAGTAGGAATAAAATGCTGACCAGATCATGCTGATTGCAGGACATTCGGTCTTACCACACACACACAAACACACACACACACACGCACACACACACACACACACACAGTCAGACACAAACACACTCAAGTACACACAGACTGACTACTCATCCCTGAACTACAATACAGACTTGCTACTCATCCTTACTGACTACTCATCCCTGAACTACAATACAGACTTGCTACTCATCCTTACTGACTGCTCATCCCTGAACTACAATACAGACTTGATACTCATCCTTACTGACTACTCATCCCTGAACTACAATACAGACTTGATACTCATCCTTACAGACTACTCATCCCTGAACTACAATACAGACTTGATACTCATCCTTACAGACTACTCATCCCTGAAATACAATACAGACTTGCTACTCATCCTTACTGACTACTCATTCCTGAACTACAATACAGACTTGCTACTCATCCTTACTGACTACTCATCCCTGAAATACAATACAGACTTGCTACTCATCCTCACTGACTACTCATCCCTGAACTACAATACAGACTTGCTACTCATCCTTACTGACTACTCATCCCTGAACTACAATACAGA